>JARQZK010005076.1:745000-842500 GCA_030704885.1 Cynegetis impunctata
TTTACTCGATAAAAATAAATTTCAATAAATTATTTTGATTTTCAGTAAATACCTAATTACTAGATGGATAGAATATAAATTGAATCTTATATTGGTATATACATTACAATAGTAAATTTAATTTTTGCAGACTGGTGCTATAGAAGGTCAATACAGTATTGTTAAAAACGAAAACGTTTCTCTGAGCGAGCAGAACTTAGTGGATTGTGATATAAAATATAACCTGGGCTGTTCTGGTGGATGGACAGAGTATGCATTTGATTATATAAAGAAGAATGGAATTGAGAGCGAAAAAGATTATCCTTATGAAGCGAAAGATGGTGACTGCAAGGGTGCTACATCTAAGACCTACAAAATCTCAGGGTACGAGCAAATTCCAGAAGGAGATGAGGAAGCTCTCAAAGAAGTAGTTGCTTTAAAGGGTCCAGTATCCATATGTCTGTATGCTTCGGAAAACTTCCATTCATACAGTTCAGGAATTTTGAAAGAGAATTGCCCCCAATTTGATTCAAACCATTGTATTTTAGTGGTAGGCTATGGAAGCGAGAACGGCCTTGATTATTATATCGTCAAAAATTCATGGGGAGCAGATTGGGGAGAGGAAGGTTACATAAGAATGGCCAGAAATTATAATAACATGTGCGGAATTGCGTCTGATGCAAATATACCTGTAGTATGAATGTATACATTCTATGCGATACTGTATTTAATACCAGATCACTTGAAATAAATTATTATCAACTCATTAATTTCAAATCAAATTATAACCACCCACTATTGGATAACAATTTCTGGGAATAAATTAGTGAATTTTTTTAATTTATTCACAGTATACAAACACACATACACACACACATATATATATGTATATATATATATATATATATATATATATATATATATATATATATATATATATATATATATATATTTAACGACAAACTTCAGTTTAAGAGTTATTTTAAGAGATATCAAAAAATTTTAGCAACAAAAATAGTAGATGTCTTTGAGGTCCATATTTTAAAATTATCTCGAACTATATAGAGTGTTGCATAACTCCGTTACAAACTGAACATATGATTTTTTAAATGAGAACTTCTGTATATTATACCGAATTCGGATTGCTCACATATTTTTGAACCTTTTGATATAAGGTTTTGCTATGTTATACAGATTCCTCCGAAAGCTATGGACACGTTTATGTGAAAATGGTAGGTAAATCAACGCTCTGTAGCTTATTGTACGTTAGAGGAAAAAATGTTATTTCACCTAACAGAGTTTCAATAACCTATAGTTCATAAAAACAGATTTATTCTGTAATATTTATTGTAAACTATAATTATTAACCTATTATGTGAAAGTAATAAACGCTGAATGTAACAAAATATCCTAAATAATAATAAATTTTAATGAACAATTCATTCTAAACAAAACAAGTCACCAGAAGTATAATCCTAGCCGTAATATTAAACTAAATGTTCAAAGTGTTCACCGTTAAAATCAATGTGAACGCTTACAGAGAAAATGTAATGGTTAAAATAATTAGATTCACTAAAAATGAATTTTATAAAACAAAAATTAACGAAAACGTACACACTATGAAAAAAATGTATAAGCTGGTTTCTGTGGCAACGAATGAAGGCGTCAATAATTGTAAACTATCTCAAATAAAAAATGACCTAAATATTTTGCTTACTGATCCAGGAGAAATTGCTGAGTAGGTACTGTAACAAACCCATTTCCAAAAAAATTGTTTTAGCTAAAAATATTTTTATTGTAACCCATTTCTACTTCAATATAAACTACACCTTGATCTGATATTTTTTCATAAAATAAATTTTGAAAATTAATTTTTTCAATGAATTTTCAATAATTTTAGTACAATAGAATTAGTTGGAACATGTCACGTACACATACTTGTTTCAGCCAATAAAAGAGACTTTGAAAAGAAAATGCGTTCTTCTATGGTTTTCCGTATAAAAACACAGAGTTCATAATTTTTAGATATTATCAGTTTTTTGACTCTAACAGATAATGTTGATATCTAAGGGTTTTCTAAACACAATTTTATGAACAAAGTACATCTAAGCTTTCTGATGTGATCATCAGGCAAATGAGTGGAGATCAGTGTCATGAGATGAAGGAACAAGCATTAAATTTGGCGTTATAGTACGTATTATTTTCCATCCTTTTAGTTTTTGAAGGAATGTCAAAAACGAAATTTACCATCAATGGAGTAAATATATTTAAGGTTAGTTGACCTTGGTTAATATTTTGAATTGCTAATTGGCAATTGTTATGAACTTCTTCGCAACTGAAACTTCATTAAATAAATTATGAAAATAATGTTTAAATTGAATTATTTATACCAGTTCTTTAGTTGAATATATATTCTCCTCAATGGAAAATTATATTTTCATTTTTTGTCGGGCTCACATCACCATGTTCATGGTGTTTGCTATATAATAATATTTCTACGTTTCTAGTCATTTCTAGTAAAATAATGGAAAAGAGAAAATGCCTTTAGTGAACTCTTTGAATGTAAATATTAACTCAATAAACACTTGAGAATTAGTTGATAGAATCTGCCGTTATTACGTCATAATTTATCATGATGAACATAAACAAAACTTATAAATTACAATCAAGTATGTTTATTATGAAAAATAGTTGAAAAGTACATACTGCTATTCCAATTTTCGTATCAGGATCACAAGAGAGTAGATGAAATTCAGAACTAAATGTAGAAAATCGTCTTTCATATTAGGTATTATTATTTTTTTTAAATTCATATTTATGGTCTTGTATGAACACATTAGCCAACCAATTAATACTGGTTCTGATATTTCAACCCGACATATCTTTTTTTTTTAAATGCCGATTTTTCTTTTGAAAGAAAAAAAAAAAAACACAGGGACACAGGGCGCCAAGGGGCTCGTCATGGCTTTTTCCTTCTTACACACACACGAAATAAGCCTCGGAATAAAAGGATTGTATTTAAACATAGGGATGGATATACACAAGAATTCTACAAGACATTACAATTTCAAACCTAAAGATTTAACATGTTCAAAAATGATTTGATAAATCTCCAAACTATTAAGAGATAGTAGGAAAGCTATATTGAAGGGTTGGTAAAATTTTGTTACTCTTGTCAATTTGGAAAGAAAATTATTACAGTGATTTGTGATATTACTACAATTTTGAATAATATGATCCAGAGTGCCTACTTCTCCACATTGACAAAGGGGATCTTGCTGGACAACTATTGAATTCAAATATTTAGGGCAAATTATGTGACCTCTCCTTAAACGACAAATAGTGCGAATAAAATCTCTACCATAATCGATGTTTTCAAACCATACTCTATTAAATAGAGTAGGTTGCACACTCAAATAAAATTTACCCTTAGAACTTTCTGAATATTTTTTCTGCCAATCATTTAAAAATTTTTTTTAAGGCGTTATATAGATCTGAAGTAATACATTTCTATGACTCATTCACATTTTCATTCACTGCAGACTTTGCTAAACCATCAACAATTTCATTCGATTGAATTCCGACATGTGCCTTGACCCATAGATATTTTACCAATATTCCTCTACTCTCCAAGAGAGAAATATTCCTCAAAATGTTTCTATGAATTACTGTAAATTGGTTATTTACTTTGATTTTACTCAAGGATAGAAGAGCGGACTGGCTGTCTGAGATGATAAAAATTTCATTTTCATTTATGGCATTAGAGAATTCTAGAACATATTCAAGGGCTAACAAAATAGCAGATAGTTCACCAAAAACAACAGAAAAATAGCTGCTCAACGTAAGCTTTTTAGACGCTTTCAAAAATGAATCAAATACTACTATACCCACTGAGGAGAGGTATTATCTTTCCAGCAGAGTGTAGATATTTTAGTAGGTATAGTTATTACAAATAATGGCTTCAGAAGAAAATATGGCATGGACTGCTTATACGAAAGAATTTTCCAACTTGATAATTTAAGTGTGTTATTTTAATACATTATGGTTTGAATTTATCGAATATGGAAGAATAAATGAAGTCAATCTTATCGCTCAACAAGAAATTACCGTTTATATTATCAGAGAGTTAAAAAACTTCTAATGATTCTGAATATTCAATTTGGCTACTTTCTGCAACTTGTGCATGATTCAGAAATTATCTTTTTGTGGAAACAGATGGTGTTCTTAGCGGCAATGGTTTGAAAATCATGAATCTATTTTTTTTTTCCAAAAACGATTGAAGGTATTCTTTTAATCTCCTTCTAAACCATCGACCGTCTGACTAAACACTTGAAGCTTAATAAATTCACGTCATACTACTGCATCACATGATTGTATTAAATCGAAACCATTCAGCCAATATTTCAATTATAAAATATTCAATTCGATAAAAAAATTGTGAAAGCCATTCTTCGAAATAAAATAATATATGCGAACGGAAATTGATAAATTTTGATTATCTTATCTTTACAAATTGATTTCATTGTGAAATTATATATAACTGATTCTTCAGAAAATCTATATCGATTTTCGTGATAATTCGGATGATGCCGGGGCATCATTCTATTATTATTTAAATGTAAATCTAAACCAAAAAGGCGCTAAATAAAAACAAGAAATAATTGACAGGAAGAGTTGTAGGATTCAGGTGGAAGTGTACAATCTAATAGTAGTGGAAAAACATTACAATATGTGCATGAGAATACATAAATGTAAATTGTAAAATGATATATCCTGAATTATATCAGCATAAGAATTAATTTAGATTATGTTAAATTATCAAATAGAAATAATATTTCATACTCACTGTCATTTGAAACAGTCAATATGTATGATGTATAATATTTCGCATTAAAGCGCATGTGCGTCATGTTTCATTCATAATTATAGTAAAGATTGAACACTTTCTTTCACTCAACTCAAGAAATATATATTTGATTGCAAAAATTTAAAACGTCCTCACTTGAGCATAATAAATAAGGTTGAGATGTTCGAAGAGACTCTAACTTCTCGAGAATTATATGATACGTTGTATGATCATCTATTGTACAGGGTGATTCATTAAAGGTGGCGACCGGCCGTATCTCGGAAACCGTATGTCCTAGAATTTGGGAAAAAAAATTCTCATATGAAAATCTGCCCTAAAAAAATCATTAAAAATAGTTTTGAGTCCATAGCTTTCTGCTAGGTGGCGCAATCTACCAATTATAAAATATAATTGAATTTTTTACGAAATATTCCCCAATTTAGGCTGGTAAAAAATGTCAACTTTAGAAATTACTGTCCGAATTCCACAACTTTTGTTAAAGTAATTTTTCTGTATTACCTATTCTGAAATGGTGGGGAAAGTTCTCTATCTTTGACATAAAAAAGACTGTAACTCCATAATGCATGAACCGATTTTCGAAAACGTAGACTCTATGCAAAGAGTATTGAATGTAGACTGCAATAACAAATAACAAAAACACTTTTAATTTTCCAATCGGCAACTAGAGGGCGTTATGTGACACCTAGCTCTATTTATGATTTTTTTTGAGAAATTTCAAATGCAATGCTATAAATCTAACTAGCTAACAAAAAGCCAAATTTGATGACTTATTGACCACGAACTGATATCTCTTTTCATTCCAAAGATATTGGCTTTTTTTGATGAGTGTTGATGATTGTTGGCTCGCCCTGTAAGGTGGAAGAGAAACTATGTTGCTACAATTGTTTTGAAAATAAAATAACAAGTAGAAACGCATCATGAAAATATTTATTAACATTACATAATGAAATGAAACTAGTCCGGTCAAATTAGACCAAAAAATAGGAGTGAAGTTACAAAAATTCGCACTCAGCTGAAAATCGGTAGGAATGTTCAAAACACCATTATCAATGAAATCTGAAAAGTCCTCATTGATCTGATACGTGCAAAAAACGGGTTTTTTGCGATTTTCAGCAAAGCAGTGAGATTTATCATGAAATTAGTAGGTATAGACAAAAATTGTAGATCACCTAATAATCTATAAAAAACGTTTGAATAATTTTTGTTCCTCAGAGCCACCGTTTTTGAGATTAACGATTCAGAAAGTTGAAAGAAATGCAAAAAACACAAAGGTGGCGTTGAAACGTGCATATTATGGCGATTACAGCTCTTTCAACTTTTTGAATCGTTATATCTCAAAAACGGCGACTCTTAGAAGAAAAAGTATTTTGAAATTTTTCATAGATAATTATCTGACCAAAATTTTTGTCTGGGCTAATTTCATGCTGTTGTGAAATAATATGATAAGGATGCATTTTATAATCCTTCAATATTCTTTGCACCAAAGAATAATTCAATCCTAGATCTCTTGCAATTTTTCGAATCGCGAATGTCTATACCTACTAATTTCATGATAAAACCGTTTTTGTGACATTCGACCCCGAATAAATTTTTTTGCACGTATTAGATCGATGAGGACTTTTCAGATTTCATTGATAATGGTGTTTTGAACAATCCTACCAATTTTCCGCTGGGTGCGAATTTTTGTAACTTCACTCCTATTTTTCTGGTCTAATTTGACCGGACTAGTTTCATTTCATTATGTAATGTTGATAAATATTTTCATGATGCGTTTCTACTTGTTATTTCATTTTCAAAACAATTATAGCAACATAATTTCTCTTCCACCTTACAGGGCGAGCCAACAATCATCAACACTCATCAAAAAAAGCCAATATCTTCGGAATGAAGAGAGATATCAGTTCGCGGTTTTGACAGGTCAATAAGTCATCAAATTTGGCTCTGTGTTAGCTAGTTAGATTTATAGCATTGCATTTGAAATTTCTCAAAAAAAAATCATAAATAGAGCTAGGTGTTACATAACGCCCTCTAGTTACTGATTAGAAAATTAAAAGTGTTTTTGTTATTTGTTATTGAAATCTACGTTCAATAGTCTTTCCATAGAGTCTACGTTTTCGAAAATCGGTTCATGCATTATGGAGTTACAGTCTTTTTTATGTCAAATAAAGAGAACTTCCCCCACCATTTCAGAATAGGTAATACAGAAAAATGACTTTTACAAAAGTTGAAGAATTAGGACAGTAGTTTCTAAAGTTGATATTTTTTACCAGCCTAAATTGGGAAATATTTCGTAAAAAATCCAATTATATTTTATAATTGGTAGATTGCGCCACCTAGCAGAAAACTATGGACTCAAAAACATTTTTAATGATTTTTTCAGGGCAGATTTTCATGTAAGAATTTTTTTTCCCAAATTCTAGGACATACGGTTTCCGAGATACGGCCGGTCGCCACCCTTAATGAATCACCCTGTACAATATGTTGAAAGAATTGTTATTAGTGATCAAGTAAGTACTTTCGAAAATCTTGTTCATATCTATTTTTTCAAAGGAACAATAAGTGATATCTTATCCATATTTTAGCTCAACTACTAGATTCTATATCTTGAGGATATTTCTACTTGAAACTTTCGTATGCTCAAAAAGTTTAACTGAATCATAAAATGAATGCGAATATTTCCATCTAATTTGATTAATGCTTACATATAAATAAGTATTTTTCAGTTTTACAGTCCGGATACTGAAACTGAAGAAGGAATGTTTACATTAATTATTTCAGTTCTTCTTAAACAAGGGTAGATACAAATTTGGGGAGCGTGATCTTAGATTAGCTGAAAGAAGTTAGATTGGAAAACTGAAGAAGCGCTATTTCAGTTGGAAAATGCGGCTGAATATGGAAAATCAGTTGGACGTTCTTCATATTTACATATTTGAAAGCTGCTACTACAAAACGAAATATATTACGGAACAAGGAAGCGTGAACAAACCAAAGTGTAATTTCAGATGAGGATTTTGGTTATTTGATCTGCTTACTATCTTTATGATGAACAAAGAAATTTTCAAGTACTCCTGTTAAGATATGAGATAGGATAGACAAGATACAAGAATCAGAATAAAGATATGATTAACCCACAAAGCCAAATCTCGCAGACAATGACAATACAAAAAAACTTGTAATGAAATATTGATAATAAAATTTGAGATGATTCAAAATATACAAGATACGATGATTTAACAACTTATTATGAATTTATGAATATTCGAAAGTATAATTTGTTTATCCGATTGAAGAAATGAAAATTAAATTTCATGAAATATCAAGAATACGTACCCGATATTACACCTGTATTATTAGAATAATACTATTATTTTTAGCAGGTTTTCACTTTGAAAACCTAGTTATTGAAATGGGTGCGATTAGTAAAGTTAGACCTGAAACCTAGATAGATTTTCATGGCTTTTTATGATGCCTGGCAGCAAAAACTCAATTTCATATATCTTTATCTTGAATGGAATTGCTTTCGATAGAAATTGGTTGGGGGTTGACCCCCAGGTAAGGAAATGAAGCTTGTTTACACTGTGAAGGTCGCAAATTTGGAGCAATATGGTTGAAAGTTTGTAAGTAGATAGTTTTGTATGATATCTTACATGCAATTGCTTTTGATGAGATTTGATTATAGGGGTTGAACCCCCTGGTGGAGGAAATAAATATTGTTCACACGACTAATAATAAAAAATAATATATTTTCAAAAAAAAAAAAAAAATTCGTGAAGTGCATCGTGGTTGAGGAAAAAATTGAAACCATTGAAGAAACGCACCTCTACATCAACTCAATCCAAATAACCAATTTCAAACCTCCATTAAAAAAAAATTTTTATTCGTGAAGTGCATCGCGTAAAATATAACCAAATTCTTATAGTTTCGTTGGGGGTTGACCCCCCAGGTAAGGAAATGAAGCTTGTTTACACTGTGAAGGTCGCAAATTTGGAGCAATATGGTTGAAAGTTTGTAAGTAGATAGTTTTGTATGATATCTTACATGCAATTGCTTTCGATAAGAATTGATTATAGGGGTTGAACCCCCTGGTAAAGGAAATAAATATTGTTCACACGACTAATAATAGAAAATAATTTATTTTCAAAAAAAAAAAATTCGTGAAGTGCTTCGTGGTTGAGGAAAAAAGTTGAAACCATTGAAGAAACGCACCTCTACATCAACTCAATCCAAATACCCAATTTCAAACCTCCATTAAAAAAAATTTTTTATTCGTGAAGTGCATCGCGTAAAATATAACCAAATTCCGATAGTTTCGTTCAACGAAAACACTCCCAGATGAAAATAATTCGGCTCATTTGGTGTGATAAGAACCGCTGGAGATGTCAATATGTACCGGGAAGGATATTTATATGAAAATTAGAAATATCTACGCGAAAATGGCGGCGGTTGCAGAAATTTACCCAAATTTTGATACTGTCGTTCTGCAATTACCAAATTTCAGCTCACCGGGATATATATATCTATATCTATATATATACAGGGTGATTCATTAAGGGTGGCGACCGGCCGTATTTCGGAAACCGTATGTCCTAGAATTTGGGGAAAAAAATTCTTATATGAAAATCTATCCTAAAGAATTGATCAAAATTGTTTTTGAGTCCATAGTTTTCCGCTAGGTGGCACAATCTACCACTTATAAAATATAATTGGATTTTTTACGACATATTCTCCGATTTAGGCTGGTAAAAAATATCAACTTTAGAAACAACTGTCCTAATTCTACAACTTTTGTTTAAGTCATTTTTCTGTATTACCTATTCTGAAATGGTGGGGGAAGTTCTCTTTCTTTGACATAAAAAAGACTGTTACTCCATAATGCATGAACCGATTTTCGAAAACATAGACTCTATGCAGAGAATATTGAATGTAGATTTCAGTAACAAATAACAAAAACACTTTTAATCTTCCAATTGGTAACTAGAGGGCGTTATGTAATAGGTAGCTCTCTTTATGATTTT
The DNA here is from genome assembly GCA_030704885.1 of Cynegetis impunctata. Taxonomy (NCBI): domain Eukaryota; kingdom Metazoa; phylum Arthropoda; class Insecta; order Coleoptera; family Coccinellidae; genus Cynegetis; species Cynegetis impunctata. The sequence goes on from JARQZK010005076.1 coordinate 754,862, forward strand.
TTTGAGAAATTTCAAATGCAGTGCTATAAATCTAACTAGCTAACAAAAAGCCAAATTTGATGACTTATTGACCTGTCAAAACCGCGAACTAATATCTCTTTTCATTCCAAAGATATTGGCATTTTTTTATGAATGTTGGTGATTGTTGTCTCGCCCTGTAAGGTGGAAGAGAAATTATGTTGCTAAACTTGTTTTGAAAAAAAAAACAAGAGGAAACGCATCATGAAAATATTTACTAACATTACATAATGAAACAAAACTAGTCCGGTCAAATTAGACCTAAAAAAATAGGAGTGAAGTTACAAAAATTCGCACCCAGCTGGAAATTGGTATGACTGCTCAAAACACCATTATAAATGAAATCTAAAAAGTCCTCATCGCTCTGATACGTGCAAAAAAACTTACTCAGGGTCGAATGTCACAAAAACGGTTTTTTTTGCGATTTTCAGCAAAGCAGTAAGTTTTATCATGGAATTAGTCTACACAAAAATTGTAGATCACCTAATTATCTATAAAAAACGTTTGAATAAATTTTTTCTTCAGAGCCACCGTTTTTGAGATCAACGATTCAGAAAGTTGAAAGAAATGCAAAACACACTAGCTCAAAGGTGGCGTTGAAACGTGCATATTATGACGATTACAATTATTTCAACTTTTTGAATCGTTATATCTCAAAAACGGCGACTCTTAGAAGAAAAAGTATTTTGTAATTTTTCATAGATAATTATCTGATCTACAATTTTTGTCTGGGCTAATTTCATGCTGTTGTGAAATAATATGATAAGGATGCATTTTATAATCCTTTAATATTCTTGGCATCAAAGAATTATTCAATCCTAGATCTCTTGCAATTTTTCGAATACACAAATGGGGTTCAGACTTAACTAACGCCAATACGTTAATAATATTTTCTTCAGCGACTTCTACGTATCCTCTTTCTTAATGCGACAGGTTGAACATTGCCTTTGAATAATTTCCGAGAATGACACCGTCTTTCAGGATATCGTATCGCATACTCCCTTTCAGCAATTACTTCATTTTGTAGACTTTCACAATCTACACTGAGCATATCATATGCCTCTTCATTTGAATAAAAAGGCATTTTAAAAGAGTTAGTTTGCAAACAGTCAGAATAAATTTGACAGCAATAAAAACTTAAAAGTAAACAATCATAAAACATTACTGTCATTTCCATAGGTAACTTGCTGACTTTTGAAACATCTATCTCTCAACAGTTTAACATCATTCGTAATATTGCAGCTAGTCCATGAACATAAAACTATAAGAGATCGTTTGAGAGATTTGGGATTGAATTTTTACCCGATTTTCATCCGAAATAGTTCAAAGCAAATACTGGCAAGCATTTTGAGTATTTAAAATAATGAGATAGTGGGAGCGTTTTGTAAATTGCTGTTATGGGTAGCTCCCTTAGTTTAGTTTCATAATGTAATGTTAATATTTTTGTGATGCGTTTTTACTTGTTATTTTATTTTCAAAACAATTTCAGCAACATAATTTCTCTTCCACCTTACAGGGCGAGACAACAATCACCAACATTCATAAAAAAATGCCAATATCTTTGGAATGAAAAGAGATATCAGTTCGCGGTTTTGACAGGTCAATAAGTCATCAAATTTGGCTTTTTGTTAGCTAGTTAGATTTATAGCATTGCATTTGAAATTTCTCAAAAAAAAAACATAAATAGAGCTGCCTTTTACATATCGCCCTCTAGTTGCCGATTAGAAAATTAAAAGTGTTTTTGTTATCAGTGACTGAAATCTACATTCAATACTCTTTGCATAGAGTCTATGTTTTCGAAAATCGGTTCATGCGTTATGGAGTTACAGTCTTTTTTATGTCAAAGATAGAGAACTTCCCCCACCATTTCAAAATAGGTAATACAGAAAAATTACTTAAACAAACATTGTAGAATTAGGACTGTAGTTTCTAAAGTTGATATTTTTTACCAGCCTTAATTGGGGAATATTTCGTAAAAAATCCAATCATATTTTATAAGTGGTAGATTGCGCCACCTAGCGGAAAACTGTGGACTCAAAAACATTTTTAACAATTTTTTTAGGGTAGATTTTCATATAAGAATTTTTTTCCCCAAATTCTAGGACATACGGTTTCAGAGATACGGCCGGTCGCCACCCTTCATGAATCACCGTGTATATATATATCTATATATATATATATATATATATATATATATATATATATATATATATATATATATATATGTCTATATATTATATATATATATATATATATATATATAATATATAGACTATATAATATATAGACTATATATTATATATATATATTATATATATATATAAATATATATATATATATATATATATATATATATATATATATATATATATATATATATATATATATATATATATATATATATATATATATATATATATATATATATATATATATATATATATATATATATATATATATATATATATATATATATATATATATATATATATATATATATATATATATATATATATATATATATATATATATATATATATATATATATGAATTTAACAATGAAACTATTTTGTCTTCAAATTCCCAAAATTATATTAATTAACGTACAACCGGTTTCGTTGTTTCAGAACAACATCTTCAGGTACAATATACTGAAAAATAATAAATAAAGAGTAGCTTACAAACAAGAAAAACAAGAAAAAACATGAAAAAACATACATCTTCAATTTCAACACTTACATTTTTACACTAATGAGAGATAGTCTAAAATACAAAGAATCCAAAAATTGTAATTCAGTCAACATTGATGAGGACGAAAAGACGAAACAAATTTAAAAATTTTTCTCACATACGAGAAACAAATTATGCCTTTCAAGTTTTACGGAGCTAGCAAGATTGACAATTTAATATTTTGTAATGTGGTACCATCTACCGTAATTATATGTAGTTCTTGTTATCGAATTCTGTCATTCATAATGTTCAACAATGTCCACTCTTAGGATGGAAGGTGTGATCTTAACTAAGGCCGCAAGATGGAGTCTTCTTACAAACTATTAATAATTTCCGTGTACTTTTTCATTCAAAAAATAAATTTATCAGTTTTCTATCAAATTGAATTTGTGAATTAAGAATTTTATTGATATTTGATTTATACAATCTCGAAATTTCCAATTGCTCCAAGTTGTTCAATATGTAAGGATTGTATTCTATGTGGAGAATTTTATAATTATCAATGAAATCCGTGATATGTCCTGTCTCATTAATGTGTTTAGCAAAAAGGGAGTCATTATTATTGAATCTTATACATCTATGATGTTCAGCGAATCGAGTTTTGAAATTTCTTTTCGTATGTGAGAAAAATTTTTAAATTTGTTTCGTCTTTTCGTCCTCATCAATGTTGACTGAATTACAATTTTTGGATTCTTTGTATTTTAGACTATCTCTCATTAGTGTAAAAATGTAAGTGTTGAAATTGAAGATGTATGTTTTTTCATGTTTTTTCTTGTTTTTCTTGTTTGTAAGCTACTCTTTATTTATTATTTTTCAGTATATTGTACCTGAAGATGTTGTTCTGAAACAACGAAACCGGTTGTACGTTAATTAATATAATTTTGGGAATTTGAAGACAAAATAGTTTCATTGTTAAATTCATCTTACTACCCAAATATGGACAATCTACAAACATATATATATATATATATATATATATATATATATATATATATATATATATATATATATAAATATATATATATATATATATATATATATATATATATATATATATATATCAGGCACGAGAGATTTTGCGAAAATCGTCTAGGAGCTCTAAAACTGATAGGAAAAATACTCCTGCACCTGACTGCTTTCCTTCGATACAATGCAATAGTATGTATACTACAATGTATACTACAGAAGGATGCAGAAAAGGGTCTGTTTTATGATATCAGGTACTTTCAGTAGGTACTTTTGGTTGTCAGCAGTTATTATTTTGTTACATTAGTCTCAACTGAAACCCGTGACGATCGGTCTATATTGAACTATTATCAAGAGTTACATATTCTTTATCTTCAATATTCCTGATTGCATTTGTGTTGTATTTTGCAGAATAGTTTATCGTTAATATAGACAATAAAGTGTATAAAGTATTATATTTTCTCACATTCCCAGCCTAAAATTTTCTTAGGGATGATTTTTCCGACTGAAATTTTCAAAGCTTCATATTGTACCGAGAAATCTATACTGTTAACTATTTAAAACTAATTCGAAATTTTGATATTGAAATATTTGATAGCTTCTTGGATAAATATTTCAACTGTTAACTGTAAGCCATATAGAGTCTGCCATTTCAACATTAATATTAAATACTTCACTGGAAAAATAGAGAATTCTACTTCGAATTCAACATTCAGTAATTCTTTGAAAATAATTGCGGTTGTGTATAAATGAGAAGAACGTTCAGTTTGCTCCTTAAACGTAACTGTGAATTTAATTATGTACATGGGTAGGAAGACCTAGATCGTTGACACTTTGAAACATAGTTACAATAAAGTTAACTACTACTTCTATTGATATAGTTTTTGAATGTATATATTAAAAACATTCACTTATTATCGGTACCAGAAATTTCACATTGAAGTGTTAAACCTTTATTCAGGCTTTATTGAAGTCACAGCATGAACTGAATATTTTTTTTGTTCACAAATACAGTTCCATTGAACGTAACGTGAGATTTTTTGCAAAACAAGCGAAAAGTTTTAATGAAAAAATGGTAAATTCATTAAAATTTTTTTTAATGTTCACAGAAAGCGAAAACTTAAAACTTTCACATTAGAAGAGCGCGACAACTTAAAATTTTTTCTTCGGAAAGAGTGGATTACTAGGAAACAGGGGATTTTCAAAGGAATATGATCTCTTAATGTTTGCTTGATCAAACGCGTAGTGATCATTTTTATGACATTTGAAGTATTATCGATGTAACGGTTCTATAGTTTCAAGGAAAAATTTGCGAAAATATAGCACAGATGTTACTCAATCAATTCAATTTGATATTTGATGTTACCGTCCAAGAAAATAAAACAATCAACTCAAAACGTTCATGCAGTATATCATGACGTAAGCTATTGAAAACTTATCAACTCATACTTTTCCATTTGAAATATTAGTGAATATAAATTTTGTTTTAAATTGAAAATTTTTAGGTATTCCCATTCTGAAATACGAATCTTTCAATTAAAATTTTCTCATGATGAAAATTGGTGATAATATCAATGCTATGTGATTTTGTTTGCTAAGAGATCAATTGATATAGGTGTCATCAAGAAAACAATAGTAATCTTACATTCCATTTATCTTTGATCAGAAACTGGGAGATTACTTAAAGGTATAAAGGTGTGATTTTTCAGAATTCTGTATTATTATTTGTAACAAAATGAAAGTGTTAGCAATCATATTAGTATCATTCATTTGCTGCGCTCAGTCTATTCAGGAGCGTGAGTTACTTGAGGAATGGGGTAAATTTCAGGTGAGAAAATATTTGTAGATATTTACCAAAAACTTCCTTATAATACAGAATATTACAAGAACAAGGAGTGTTTATACATATATGTTCATTATGAAGAAAAAAACTTTAGTAATAATCCAAGACTGTTAAAAATTTTATAAAATATTTTTCGAAGTTTCGTTGGATTACGATATTCGCAGTTTTCATGAGATGTTTCTTCAAAATTGAAGGATATGGATAAATGAAAAACAAAATATGAAGTTCGTAGTTCGGACCCTAGGAGTGTAACTCCTTTGAAGAGACGTTAAATTCTTGATATCTCGAATAATATATATATATATATATATATATATATATATATATATATATATATATATATATATATATATATATATATATATATTATATTCATGTAATGAAAATGAAATATTTTCAGGAGAAGTACGGTAAGAGTTATAGATCTCCACAAGAAGCTAGAAAACGGCTGGTCATCTTCAGCGAAAACTTGAAAGAAATCACAGCTCACAATGTTCTCTATGAATTGGGAGAAACTACCTTCAACAAAGGTATCAATAAATTTGCTGACTGGACTCAAGATGAGTTCATGCAATACCTTGGCAAAGCTTTGCCGAAGGAATCCACCAAAAATACTGGAAAACTTTACAAGAAAACCGAAGGCATTGAAGTTCCCCAAACTGTAGATTGGAGGGAAAAAGGAGCAGTTAGAGAAGTAAAAGACCAAGGAAGCTGTGGATCATGTTGGAGTTTCAGTACAGTAAGCACTCTTACATTTTCTTCATTCTAGAAGGTATCAAAAAAAAATCGAATAATTCTATTGAAATATTCGAGTAAAACAATCCCAGAAGAGAGCAGAGAAACAAACATGGTTACCATTACGGTCACAAAACCAATTCTATCAGAGAAAATATAATGTTAATAAAAGGCGTAGAAGGTGATAATAACTTTTGTCCGAAACTTTTCCTATATATGATGTTTTCAGAAAGATTCGCACCATTATTTCATACAGATTGAGACAGGCTGCTCAGTATGAATGAAATAATGTTTATTTCTTTCTGAAAACATCTTATACACGAAAAGTTTCGGAAAAAATTTAACATCACTTTCTACACTTTTTAGAAGCATTAGATTTTCTGTTTAGAGTAATATATAATAATTATTTCGTATATATTTGGCAGCCTGTATCTATATATATATATATATATATATATATATATATATATATATATATATATATATACAGGGTGTTCTACAAGCTCTATGACAAACTTTGACAGAAGGTAGGTTGCTTGATTTTGAACATATTTTTTTTAATAAACATGTGTCCGATTCGTTTTTGTTTAGAAGTTACAAGCGTTTAAACTATATTAGCAATTAATAATAAAGATTCAAATTAAATGATAATCACAAAACTAAAGACTAAAAAATGTCCACCCTCAGCTTGAATGCAAGCCTCACATCGACGAACTGAAGTTTCGATCATTCGAAGAATGAGATTTGGATCATTTCTTATTTGGCTAGCTGCATAAGTGCATACCCATATACAAACACAATATCTGCATATTCCTCAGTGGAGAATAAATGCCTACGTTTTTTATTGAAGCAGGTGTATATTATTGTATTTTATAAGTGTACATTGTTTAACATGCTAAGTGACTTTCTGTCACTTCCTGGTTGACTGAAAAAATTACAATTCTTCAAATGCTTGTAACTTCTAAACAAAAACGAATCGGACCCATGTTTATTAAAAAAAAATGTTTAAAATCAAGTGACCTACCTCTGTCAAAGTTTGTCATAGACCTTGTAGAACATCCTGTATATATATATATATATATATATATATATATATATATATATATATATATATATATATATATATATATATATATATATATATATATATATATATATATATATATATATATATATATATATATATATCTATATATATATATATATATATATATATATACATATATATATATATATATATATATTACGAAGTAATCAGTTCAAATAGAAGTCCAATATTCAATCGTAATGAAATATCAATATCATCGTAGGAGAAAAAAAGACTTCAGACTGACTTATCACGAGGAAATAATGGGAAAATCCTTAGAACTTAAATTGAAGTTCTTCAACTTCAGAGTACATAAACGATGCAATGTTACTCCAAAACGTATTCATAAAAACGTTCCATTTAAATGAATATCTTCTCCCAATATCAAGCTTAATTGGTCTGATTTTTGATGTCTATCTGAATATATGTCGAACATCATAATTTCATTCTTTGATATCTATTTGTAGGAATATTTTCTTCTGTATAATTATCGAGCACGCATTTTAATATTAGGTACTCAATATCATTTTCAATCAATAATTGTTGTCATAAAAAGCGTGTTTGTTCAATAACATTATTCGATGAAATTAATTTGAATATATTCTTTCCAATTGTTGTAAGTTCTTTGTTCATAGATGCGTTAAAGGAGAATTAAATTTTATATTGGTATAAACACGATAAAAACCGATTTTAATTTTACAGACTGGTGCTGTGGAAGGTCAATACAGTATTGTTAAAAACGAAACAGTTTCTCTGAGTGAGCAGAACTTAGTGGATTGTGATCCTGTAAACTACGGTTGTGGAGGCGGATGGCCAGTTGATGCACTTGAATATGTCAAACACAATGGAATTCAGAGTGAACAAGATTATCCTTATATAGGGGATGATGGTCAATGTAAAAGTGACTCACCAAAGACCTTCAAAGTCTCAGGGTACGAGCAAATTCCTGAAGGAGATGAGGAAGCTCTGAAAGAAGCAGTTGCTAAAAAGGGTCCAGTATCCATATGCCTATATGTTTCAGACAACTTCCAACTTTATGAATCAGGAATTCTAAAAGAGGCTGATTGCTATCAGGATATATTCAACCATGCTGTTTTAGTTGTAGGATATGGTAGCGAGAATGGCCAAGATTATTATATCGTTAAAAATTCCTGGGGACCCGAATGGGGAGAAAAGGGTTACATAAGATTGGCCAGAAATTATAATAACATGTGTGGACTAGCATCTAGAGCAGTTATACCTGTAGCATGAATGTAATTGTTGCATTAGAAATACAAATGCTTTATTCAACAACAAACTATGTGAAATAAAATATTATCAAATCATTGATTCCGTATTGAATTACCGTCACTCACTATTGGATTATAATTCTTTCACACAATGAGCAAAAGTTTAGTACTATACAGTAGTGTATCGAAATCTGAATTTCTTGGACTAGTCAATTTCATATTCGAATATATAGATAAATATATATATATATATATATATATATATATATATATATATATATATATATATATATATATATATATATATATATATATATATATATATATATATATATATATATATATATATATATATATATATATATATATATATATATATATATATATATATATATATATATATATATATAATATATATATAGATATATATTACATTTAATAACATATTTTATAAAAAGATTTTCGGAACACCTATGGGCTCTCCTATAAGTCATATCATAGCATAAATTGTTGTAGATCACTTGCATGATATGTTGCCATTCAGATTTCCATTTATATATAAGTTTCTCGACGATATTCGTGCGATTCCTTCAGATAGTTTGCAGTTAACACTTGATAGTTTCAATTCATTTAATATGAGGTTGCAGTTCACGGTTGAGGTGGAAAAAAATCGCAGTATTCCATTTTTAGATATTAAACTTATAAGAACTGATGAAAGGGTGAAAATACTAGATTGGTACCACAAATTGACAGCTTCTCAAAGATTCATTAACTATCACTCACACCGTTCTGTGAACCAAAAATACAATTCTATTATTAATATGAGATATAGAATTATGCATATAAGCCATGGTTATTTTTTGAACCAAATTTCAAAAATCTTTTTGAGATCTTTCTTAACAATGGTTGTATTAGACATATTCTGAGAAATCTTATATTTAATTTCCACACTTTTGACGGGCCAACAGAGGATTCAAATATATAATTCAGTCATAAGAAACTCCCATTTGTGGATAAATTGACGCAACAAATAATTTCCTGCTTTAAAGATTTCCGACATATGAAGATTGCAAAATAAAACTTCCTAAGTAATTCCAAATTGTTTACTGAAATTGAAGATTAGACACCTCTGCCCTATCTCAGCAATGTAGTGTACGAAATTTCCTGTCAGGGATGTGATAACTATTATTTGGGACAGACGTCGCAGTGGTTGAAACGACAGTTAGTACAACATAGGAGCGACTGCCGTGGAGATAAAAACTCTTGTGCTGTGGTGGAACATCACCTGGATACTTGTCACTCCTTTGACTTTTCGGGAGCGAAAATGCTGGAACATGAAAGTTACTATAAAAGTAGTTTTTTTTTCGAAATTCACCACATTAATGATAGGGACAATTGGACTGGAAGTATACAAGGTAGGTCAGTGTCAACATTGTTATATTTCGTATTAGATGAAGAATGTTATGGTAAATTCACGTAAATACTTGTTTGTAAACTAACTACAATTACGTGAGGCCAAGGTTTCAAGTCGTTGGTATCTTTGTATAGTAATTATATATAAATCAGAGAGAATTTCTGATAGATAGTCTTAGATAGACTTAGACACTCATCACGCTGCCCGAGGGTTTAGCGAGGTGTCTATAGTGTATGCGAATAAAGACTGAAGTATAAGATGAACCAATATATTATCATTTCATAACCAGGACCAGTCATTACACAATACTATACATTTCAAATCTGACCCTTAAGAAATATTTATTGTAATTTGCTTCATTTGATTTGGAACAGGAAATGTCATTGAATTGTGCAGATAATAGACAAACGAAAAAGTTGTTGTTTTCCTGTTTTATTCACTGGTTGACACATTTGATCATAAGTTTGATTCTCGTCTTATAAGCAGGTTGTTTTGGAGTTATATTTTTATGTTATCGTTTTTTTGATGTTAGAAAAGATTGTAATTCACATCTCTGTATTGTGGTATATTGCGATTGAGTTTTATGTATTATTGTAGTTTCTCCTGAAGAAGTCACCAATTAGTGACGAAATATAGAGAGTATGACCAATTAAGTTATTTTGTCACATATTGATTCCCGATATTTCTTCTTCAATAATTTATGAGTACCGTCGATAAGAAATTCATTACTACTGAAATTTCTAATCGTGAGACCTCGTATGCTATCATAGTTGCTGGGTAGTTTTATATATATCCAGAGTCGTTAGAAGCAATAACTTGCTACATAATGATGCTGCTTCCTGTATCTTGAGCTTCAATACTTATTAGATATTAGGCAACTTGTGTTGATCGATTTTGGAGCAAATTGAATATGGAAGTTGATCCCAGCTTACGTGTGTACTTCAACTAATGTACTAATAAATTTTTGAATCTCTTCTGGAAAGTTTTCGTGATCAGAGTCCTTGATGGTGATTCTACAGAATTCACTCTCACATTAATTAAAATATTATCTTGTTTACTTTTGAGTCCATTCTTTAGGACACAATTAAGTACATCTTATTTCCAAAGAAAAAATTGTACATTCGTAGTTTATCATCATTCAGATTATAGACACCAATTGAATCAAGAAAGAAGAAATAGTCATTCAGATCTTTAGAGTTCAATAAGCAAACTCAAGTACTAGATGTGAAATTTAGAGGACTTTAATACAATATAATTACTTAGACCATGTCACGTATACATACTTGTTTGAGCCAATTAAAAAAATATACTCTTTGAAAGGGTAATGTGCTTCTCTATGGTTTTCTGTATCAAAGCACAGGAAGTTCAAAAATTTTAGATATCCTCTCGCCGTTTCACACGATGAACTTCACGTCTGTCGCTGCTATACGAGAGCATTCATCGCTGCTACCTCTCGTCCTTTCACACGGAAAGCTTCACGTCTGTCGCTGCTATACGAGAGCGTTCATCGCTCCTACCTCTCGCCCTTTCACACGGAGAGCTTCACGTCTCTCGATGCTATACGAGAGCGTTTATCGCTCCTACCTCTCGCCCTTCCACACGGAGAGCTTCATGTCTCTCGCTCCTATATGATAGCGTTTATCGCTCCTACCTCTCACTCTTTCACACGGGGAGCTTCACGTCTCTCGCTGCTATATGAGAGCGTTAATCGCTCTCGTTTGCAGGAGACTTGGTGGCTCCCGTTCTACGTCTGAAAGCGTCCATTGGACTAAATGCATATTGGTGCTGAGAGCAATCCTCTATCTCGGGAGCGAGAGATGTGCGGCTTCCCATATGAAAGGAGCGTTACAGATAATGTAAATATCGAAGAGTTTTTTTTTCACAAAATTTTAGAAAGAGAGTATACCTAAGCTTTCTGATGTGATCATCAGGCATAAAAGCAAAGATCATTGTCGTGAGAAACAAGCATTAAATACTTAATATAAAAATACTTTGATTTACATGCTATTGTTGAAACTACCCAAAATAAATGCTGGGGTACCGCGTCCCCTTTCAGAGTTTATCATTATTCAAGTTTATCACCATCTCCTGATGGGGATATGCCATCCCAATACGCCGATCGAGATATGGATGAACCTCAACCGGGAACTTCCAAGAGGCATAGAAGTAAAGATCATTATCGTGAGATGAAGAAACAAGCATTAAATTTGGCGGTATAGTACGTATTATTTTCCATCCTCTTATTTTTCTGAAGGAATTGCAAAAATAAAACTTTCTATCAATGGAGTACATTTATTCAAGGTCAGTTATTCTTCTTCTTAATTTGTCTCATTTACTTATTATGAATAAAGGTGACCGTGACCAGGTGCCTCATATTCATTACTCAATAATAATTATATTTTTTCTGCATGTTAAGATATGGAGTTAGGATCTGATAACCTTCACCAATCTCGAATATGTTGGAGTTAAGAATGCTGTTTATCTTCTGGCATACGTCATTTTTCGATTGTGCTCTGGACAATTAGATTTGGGATAATATATCGGTCATCTCTGAATATGTGGACGTTTTGTGTTGTTTGACAGTGCTCACGAGATTTATCTCTTCCCCTTCGCTCAGTGAAATATCGTTTCATATGTGTTCCACCACCCATAATGTTTTTCTTCGGTCCAGTGTTTCAACTTTAGGAGACTATGTTTTAATCACTTGAAAAAGTAATCAAAGTTGCAGATCTAACGGTAAATTTCTGGATTAGTATAATTTTTGTTATATTTTTGTTACTTAATTCACATAATTGAAATCAATTTTGAAAACTTGGTAAAATATTTTGAATTACGAATTGGAAATTTTTATGAACTTCTTTTCAACTGAAACTTCGATAAATAAATTATGAAGATAATGTTTTAATTGAATTATTCATACCAGTTCTTTAGTTGAATATATATTTTCCTCAATGGAAAATTACATTTTCATTTTAAGACGGCCCACATCACCATTTTCATGGTGATTTGGTTATTTCCAGTCAAAGTACAAAAAAAGAAAATGCCTGTAGTGAACTCCTTAAATGTGAATATAAATTCAATGAACACTTGAGAAGTAGGTGATGGAATCTGTTGTTATTACGTTATATTTCATCATGATGAACATAAACAAAACTTCATTATGAACTATAATCAAGTATGACTATTATCACAAAACAATTAAAAAATATATACCTACTGTTGAAGAAACTCGATGAAGTGGTTTGCCCAACGTTTAATGAAAAACAAAACCTTTTGACGTTGTCAATTTTTGAATTTACATTTTGAGATTGTCAGTTTTGCTGAATATATTTTACGATAAAATAGTTATCTTGAGCCTTATTTTGAACAGTATTGGATTGCCTTTCTCCATATCAGACGTCTTTGTTCACCGGGTAGGTGTTCTTTGAAGACGAAACACCTACTGCTATTGTAATTTTCGGCACAGGACCTCTATTCAGTACATTAAAGTTAAAACCAAATAAAGAAAATATTTGTTTAAATTAGGTATTATCTCTCCATCAGGGTGCAGATATTTTAGAAGAGTTATTACAAATAATGGCTCAAGAAGAAAATACGACAAGGACTGCTTATACGAACAGATTTTACTTGACAATTTGAGTGTGCTATTTTGATACATTATGGTTTGAATATATTGAATATGGGAGAATAAATTAAGTCAATTTGGTCACTCAGCAAGAAATTACAGTTTTTTATTATCACAGAGTTTGAAAATATCTAATGATACTGAATATTCAATGTGGCTACTTGTGCATAATTTAGAAATTATCTTTTTGTGGAAAAAGATGGTGTTTTCTGCGGAAACGGTTTGAAAATGATGAATTTGTTTTTTTTTCCAGAAAAAATTGTAGGTATCCTTTCATTCTTCTTCCAAACCATCGACCGTCTGACTAAACAATTGGAGCTTAATAAATTCATGTCAGTCATTACACTGGATAACATGATTGTATTATACCATAACCATTCAGTCAATGTATTCATTAAAAAAGATTCAATTCGACAAAAAAATTGTGAAAGTCATTCTTCGAAACAAAATAATATTTGCGAACGGAAATTGATAAATTTTGATTTACTTATCTATAGAAAATAATTCCACTGTGAAAATATGTATAACTGATTCTTCAAAAAATCTATATCGATTTTCGTGTTAGTTCAGATGATGCATTTAAACTAAAAGAGCGCTACATAAAAACACGAATTAATTGACAGGAAGAGTTGTGAGATTCAGGTGGAAGTGTACTATCTAATAGTAGTGGAAAAACATTAAAATATGTGCACGTAAATACATAAATGTAAATTCTTATTGATTTATCCTGAAATGTATTAGTAATTGAATTAATTTAAATTATGTTGTGGAAATTACCAAATACAAATAATATTCCATATAATCCAGCAACTTTGTCGCCTGAAAGTATGGTAGTATGCTTCAAATCCGGTAGTTCTGATTTTTTGCAGACTTGCTTATGATGTTGGCCATATGATTAATCCAAGTTTGTGATCTCAGGCACCGAACGCAATGTTGAACCAACAGTTTCCGATACTAAGATGACGTGGTAGGTACTCAAAAATCATCAAAAATATCGATTTTTCGTTTTAACGTAGTTTGTTGAGTAACTCTCTGTAAACATCGATGCAGAGTTTCATAATGGTACCTTCATTAGAATAAAAGTTATAAAGCATTTTCTGGGTTATCCACTACCCTTTGAAACCAATTTGAAGAGCTCTTTGAAAACGAACTCCATGCGTTATAATAAATAACAATATACAATTATATTTTCACAGTTTAGTTATTTGACTGTAACTGTGTCTTCTACATAGTGCTTGTATTTACATTCTACCTCTTTTTTCTTGATGCTGTGCTATCGTTTTTGCGAATTTCATTGTGAATAACATTTAAAATTATTTGTCTTCAGTACATCATAATATAATAAATGCGTGAGCAATATTATTATTGTAAGCAAAATATAACGTCTAATAATTCTTATGTTTAGGTTTAATACTGGTTAAAACACTCTCAGAAAAAGTGAAACAATTTAATATTATGTTCAATGGACAATTGTCAAAGGAATATGTTTTGAAAGAATCTTCGAATAATTCTCAAAACAGTAGGAGGAGTAGCGTTTTGAAAAAAGTTGAAAAAATTAAAAATTTTTAAATTGAAAAAAAACCTTCTTGTTTAAATATTTTTTTTCTTTCAATATATGTTTAGTTATGGTAAACTTAATATAAAAATAATTTGACTTGCATGCTATTGTTGAAACTACCCAAAATAAATGCTGGGGTACCGCGTCCCCTTAATCACCGATCGAGATATGGATGAACCTCAACCGGGAACATCCAAGAGGGCTCAATAAATTAAATTTTTTCATTTTGAATATTACTCAATTTCCTAAAAAATATACTTGTTAACTTTTGTGGTACTTATCATTTTTACTTCATTATTCGTAGCTTAGCTTGAACATCATCGTTCACACTTCACATTTTCTTTTTTAACATCTCTTCATGAAAGTACAGGACTTCGAGAGTATGATCAGGTTCAAAATTCATTCAGAACGACATAATTGCAAGAAATTACGAAGTTTGAAAAAAATGATAAACTTTGAAAGGATTAATCTCGGAAACTATTGGGTCTGCAGAGATAGTTCTAGTATCGTATTGTAGCAAATTTAGTCTAATTCAAAAACGTCCAGATAAAGGTTTTTTAACAACTAGTCCTTCAGGGTTATAATCGCCAAAATTTGTTTTTTCGATTTTTGACAAAGTTGCGTTCGGCGCTCGAGCTCACAAAGTTGGATTATTCATATGGCCAACATCACACATAAGTCTACAAAAAATCAAAACTACCGGATTTGGCGCATGTATAAAGTAATACTCATTGTCATTTGAAATAGTCAATATGTATGATACTTTGCATTAAAACGCATGTGCGTCATGTTTCATTCAGAATTATCGTTAAGATTGAACACTTTCTTTCACTAAACTCAAGAAATATTGATATATTTGATTGTACAATTTCAAGAAGTTCTTATTTGAGCATAATGAATATGGTTGAGATGTTCGAAGAGCCTCCAAGTTTTCGAGAACTATATAAATTGATGTATGGTCATGTATATTACAATATATTGAAAGAATTGTTATTCGTGCTCAAGTAAGTAAGCTTCGAAAATCTTGTTCACATCCATTATTTCAGACGAACGATAAGTGCTCAATTTTTCTATATTTTAGCTCAATCACTATTTCTATATCTTAAGGATATTCC
The DNA here is from genome assembly GCA_030704885.1 of Cynegetis impunctata. Taxonomy (NCBI): domain Eukaryota; kingdom Metazoa; phylum Arthropoda; class Insecta; order Coleoptera; family Coccinellidae; genus Cynegetis; species Cynegetis impunctata. The sequence continues at coordinate 771,182 of JARQZK010005076.1, forward strand.
TACTTGAAGCTCAAAAACAGAATCATAAGATGAATTCGAATATTTTCGTCTGAATTTGATTAATGCTTGATTAATTATAAATAAGTATTTTCGGGTTTCACAGTCCGGATACTTTAACTGAACTAGGAATGTTTACAGATTAAACTTTGTTGTATAAAAATGACTTTTGATAGATATTCACTCGGAACCTCATTCCAATGATTGCCATGTTATACAAAGTCGATGACAGTACTTAACTCAGCTCCTTCTATAGTTCGACCAGAGTTGATGCAATTACTTGCCAGTATAGATTGCAAAAGATTCGAAGGTTTTTTTTTCAAACCTAGTCTTTCAAGGAGTTGTGCAAGATTTGTTCTAATCACCTTAAAACTTATGTAGCTTTTAATATGGTGAACTGTGCAACAAATCATTCAGTGAATGCAGTGATAAGGATAATATTTTGTTCATTCAAAAGCTATCTTTCAGATGAAATACCTCAATATGAACAAGGATTTAGAAATCATCATTCAGATATACTCTATAAAGTTGAATGAGCCGATGTACTTTAGATATAGTAGAAACAATTTGAACGACTTTTGATGAGATGAGATGGGATAATACGATAAAATTATTTGAAAGATGTCACGTAGACAAACTTGTTTCAGCCAGTAAAAACACCAACCTTCAATGAACTACATAAAGTGAAAAAGGAAAATTCTTCAATAATTGAAAAAAATCTTCCTGTTCACTTTATGTAGCCAGGGCAGCTTGTATATTTGTGTCATGATTTGATTATGAACACTCAAGTAGGGAAAGAGAGTTTCTCAATTATTTCCAGGTGTAAATGCAAAAAGTTTCAATATTTTCCGATATCAGGACATTTTAAAATCCAACAGGTACTAGAAATATACATAGGTTCAAAAAAAAGATCAACAATGTACAGGAGTAAAGGTCAGAGAAGCTACTCAATGGTTTTAATTTGATTTTTGTTATTACCAATAAAGAAATAATACAAGCACTTCAAAAATTACAAGTAGAAAATCATGACGTAAGCTATTGAAAACACTTTTTCATTGGAAATATTAGTTTTCCACTGAAAGTTCTCAGGTATTATGAAACAGGAAGTATTCTTTGAATTGAATTTCCCCTTACTGTTACTTTTGAATATTACTCAATTTCCTAAAAAATATACTTATTAACTTTTGTGGTACCTATCATTTTTACTTCATAATTCGTAGCTTTGCTTGAACATCATCGTTCAAACTTTTTTTTTTAACATCTCGTCATAAAAGTACAGGACTTCGAGAGTATGAGCAGGGTCAAAATTCATTCAGAACCACAGAATTGCAAAAAAATGCAGTTTGAAAAAAATGATAAACTTTGGAAGGATTAATCACGGAAGCTATTGTGTCTGCAGAGACAGTTCTAGTATCGTGTTGTAGCAAATTTAGTCTACTTTAAAAACGTCCAGAAAAAGGTTTTTTTAAAAACTAGTCCTTCAGGGTTATAATCGCCAAAATTTGTTTTTTCGATTTTTGACAAAGTATTAGTTAAGCGGTTGAAAAAATAAAAATTAAATTTCATCAGACCGGATATTTCGCTGCGAAAAAAATACGTACCTGATATTACACCTGTATTATTAGAATAATGCGTTTATTTTTATAGTTACAATAATATAGCCTTTGATGTATTTTTCGATAACATAAACAGTATCAGATGAATAAGGTGAATATAAGGCTGAACATTTTCTGCGTTCCTTTTTTTTTGATAATATTGTCAGGAATTTTCACTAAGTATCAGTCCCATCAAGTATGAAAAATGGATCACTGTTATGATATAAGTATACGAAGCAGAAATTTTACAGATTAATTTTCTCATGATGATTTTCCGACTGATGAAATTTCAGAGGTTCATATTATATCGGAAAAATTATACTGTTACTTCATTAAAAATAATTCAAAATTTTGATATCGAAATATTTGATAGCTTTTTGGATAAATATTACAAGTGGAAACCATATAGCTAGGGCCTGCCATTTATAATAAAATATTATTATATTAATATTAAAAACTTTATTGGAAAAATAGGAAATTCTACTTCAAATTCAACTATCAGTAATTCTTTGAAAATAATTGCGGTTGAGTAACAATGTAGAGAATGTTTAGTTTTTAAATATAATTCTGTACATAAGCAGGCAGACCTAGGTCGTTTACATTTTGAAACATTATTGAGAGTTATTGAACCTACTAAAGGTTAGGAATAATTCTCTAATAAGTTATAATAATTAATAAGTTTTTGCAAAACAAGCGAAAAAGCTTTATTGGAGAAATGATAAATTAATTTAGAATTTTTTTTGGGCTGTGAGCGACAACTTCAAACTTTTACTTTAGAAATTGTTAACGAAAGCAAAACCCCAAGCATAATACTACGATTCAGTTCTCTCAAGCTATCAAAAAAAAAAAAATTATAAAGTGAATTATTAGGAAAAATGGGACTTCCAAAGATATATGATCTCTAAGAGTTCGCTCCATCAACCCCGTAGTGATATTTTTTTGACATTTGGAGGATTATCGATGTACCGATTTCATAGTTTCAAGTAAAAATTTTGCGAAAATGAAGCAGAAATGTTACTCAATGGATTCACTTTGAATTTTGTGAAAATTTTTACCGGCCAAGAAAATAAAACAAACAACTCAAAACTTTCATGCAGTATATCATGATATAAGCTATTGAAAATTTATCAACTCATACTTTTTTATTTGAAATAATAGTGAACATACATTTTTTTCCGCTTGAAATTTTAGGGTACTATCTATATATATGAAACAGGAAATATCCTTCAACTAAAATTTTCTCATAACAAAAATTGGTGGTACCATCAATCTGCCTCGAGGTTTTGTTTGATATGAGATTTATAGATAAAGGTATCATCACGAAAACAATAGTAGTCTTGAATTTCATTCATCTTCGATCTGATATTGGGAGATTAGTTGAACGTATAAATATGTGATTTTTTCGAATTCTGTCTGATTATTCGTAACAAAATGAAAGTTATAGCTATCATACTAGTATGCTTCATATGCTGCGCCCTGTCCATTCAGGAGCGTCAGTTACTTGAAGAATGGGGAAATTTAAGGTGAGAAAATATTTGTAGATATTTATGAAAACCTTCTTCTAATAATCTAAGTACAAAGAGTATTACCCATATGTTTTCAGTATGGAAAAAAGAAGCTTGAGTAATAATCCAAGACTGTTGAAAATTTTCCAATATATGTGGTATATCCTTAACATCAACTCAATTTGTACACAAAACTTCAACTTTCTAACTAAATTTGGAGGAGCTGTAAAGATTTTCAATGCTTGAGACCCCGCAAAAACGTACGTAGGTTCCACGTGAAAATTACGGTGGTGACAAAAAATTACTTAAAACCCAGAGAGGACATATCCTTAGCATCAACTTAATTCACATAAAAATTTTCTACTTTATAGCTGAATTTGAAGGGGCTGAAGAGGTGTGTAATCACGGAAAGACATTTCAAATTTTTAATTCCCTCTCCATCCTTCCTTCAAAGCCCTAGAGAGCTGAATTTTGGATAATTTGTTCATATATATACATATATGTATATAGGTATATATATATATATATATACATATATATATATATATATATATATATATATATATATATATATATATATATATATATATATATATACCGGGGCACATCAATATGGAATGACCTTTGGCCTTACCAGAGGGGGTATTTCAAATTTTCAAAAAATCAGTAGCTAAATGTTGTTTTCAAGCTTTATTTCAAGCCTCGCAAGTGATGGGAGGAGGGAATCTGGAACCCTTAATTATTTGTTCTACACACCTTTTAGGAATAAAGAAGCAATGAAGTTTTGCTTCTTTGAAATATAATTTTTTCCTTTTCAATGATAATTTTTGAAGAAAAAGAAGTGTTATTGGAATAAAATTCGAAATACTTCATGAAATTTTCAATAAAACAAATCACTAAGTTTTTTATTTTTTTTTTGAAACTACAACTTTTTGTATAAGAAAAAAATTATTTTTTTTTCAGACTAAAAAAAAACAATTAATTAATAAGTAACAATGTTAATCTTTGTTTCACGTCTCTCTGTCCGATAAAGTGATAGTGTACACCTTTCTACTAGGTAGCGCTCTCCCTCCTCATAGGCCTGTTGATATAATAGAACTACTTACAGCCATTAGTCATTACTTTTCACATCTTACAATCGTTTTCCGGGACATCAATAAAAGCGGGCGGGACACCGGGACAAGAGAAATATACCGGGACTGTCCCAGTCAAACCGGGATATATGGCAAGGCTATATATATCCTATATATATATATATATATATATATAATATATATATATATATTTATATATTTTATATATATATATATATATATATATATATATATATATATATATATATATATATATATATATATATATATATATAATTTTTTTTTTCGTGAATCTGTTCATGTTTATATTTATAGTAATGAGAATGAAATATTTTCAGGGAAAGTACGGTAAGAGTTATAGATCTCCGCAAGAAGCTCTAAAACGGCTGGCCATCTTTAGCGAAAACTATCACAGCCCACAATGTTCTCTACGAATTTGGAGAATCTACCTTCAAGAAAGGTATCAATAAATTCGCTGACTGGACTCAAGATGAGTCCAGCAATACCTTGGCGAAGCTTTGCTGGCGAAATTCACCAAAAATACTGGAAAACTTTTCAAGAAACCAAAGGTATTGAACTACCCGAATCTGTAGATTGGAGGAAGAAAGGAGCCGTTAGAGAAGTGAAAGACCAAGAAGAGAGCTGTGGATCATGTTGGAGTTTCAGTACAGTGAGCACTCTTAAATGTTCTTTATTCTAGTAGGTACCAAAAAAGTTTGAATACTTTTATTGAAAAATTCGAGTTAAGCTAGTTTTTTTTTGAACCAGAGTGGAAATTATCAATAATTATGATAATTGAGAAGGTGGCTAATCATTGAATATTTGAAACTCTGTGGATTCAATCACTTTTTGGGACCTCGGGTATCATGCCCTATCATTTCCCCAGATGCAAACCATTTTTTGAAATGGACCTCCTGAATGTTTGATTTTTAGATTGTTAATATTTATCAAAAGTCGATTTCCTATATATGGAGGTATTACCACATACGTGTACAACTGTACACTTCGCAAGACGTAGACAGGGATATTAGATAGTATTTCAATGGAATTGGTGTGGATGTTGATGAATGATTTAGATGATCTAATCAGTGAATTGTTGGTAGTAGTTGTGCTGCGATTTGTATTGGGAAACAACAAGAAATATGCCAAGTCACTCCGAGTCGAGTATTCTGCACTGAAGAGATATAATAACATCGAAACATACAGCATGTAGATTTCGAGTCAGGGTGATTTGACATTTTCTATAATTCATTGTTGCATTCTGAATGCAGATTCCGTGTCGTGGAATACTTATGAGCAGTTCTCTTGGAGGATTGTTGATAATTCTCAACCATTGAAGAATTTTCCTTGTTCACTTTATGTGATAAAGAAAATTAACTGTGGTCAACAAGTATATCTTGAACGAATTGAATTATGACCTTACATGCAAATTTTAAAGCTCTTTGTAAGAGGGCCCTTCATTAAATATCATTGCTGAATTCGGATGTCAGAATTTCTTCCAAAACTCGTGTGTTTTGCAAGAATTTTATAATAACCCAATGAACATCTTGCTTATCCGTATGGAACTTTGAAGTTTCATCTCAGAAGAGAGCAAATATATTGATATTTGAAAAAACAAAGTTGGTAACCATTACGGCCACAAAATCAGTACTTTCATAGAGAATCTAATGTTACTAAAAGGTGTAGAAAGTGATATTAATTTTTGTCCGAAACTTTTCTTGTATATGATGTTTTCAGAAATATTTAACCATTATTTCATATACCTAGATATTGCGACAGGTCGTCAAAAATGTATGAAATAATGTTCATATCTTTCTGAAAACATCATATACAAGAAAAGTTCCAGACAAAAGTTAATATCACCTTCGGGGGCGTTCAAGTATTACGTAACGCAATTTGGGGGGAGGAGGGGGGTGTCTTGTAAAACGTTACGATGCGTTACAGGGGCGGGAGGGGGTTTCGAACAACGCGCTACGTAACATTTATTTTTATTGAAAAAAAATAACTAGAGAATTTGAATCTCCGAAGTTGTTATACCTCTTTTCGTTTATTTTTTACGGGGAATCCCTCGATTGTATTGTAAGTCAGTTTTATTTTGTTGTCCCAAGTTGGCAACTCTATCCGTTTATGTTTTATGGGGAATACCTCGACTGTATTATTCGTCATTTATATTTTGTTTCCGTTGCCAGTTTTCATTAAGTGTTCTAAACACATAATAGACAGGAGAAAAACTACGAAACTATCTACCTACATACATACGAACATAATATATATATATATATATATATATATATATATATATATATATTATATACATATGTAGAGAAAGAGAGACTTTTGAAATTGGGGTTTTGATGCCAAGCATCCTGAAATGTCATGAAACGAAAAACTATCTTGGGCCTAGGTCCTACCTTGCTAATCGCACCCATTTCAATAAGCAGGTTTTCTAAGTGAAAACCTGCTAATAAGCGAAAATTGAATAATGCATGAGAAAAATAATGGTGGATGAAGTTAGCTAAAAATATATGCAACGACAGGGCTAAGTCAGGAAAACGGCATAATTAAATGTAAGATTAGTAGTAAAAGTTTATTAAGACAAATTTGAGCCCTTTTCAACATATCACATTATTTATGATGTTTATTAAATAAAAATCTCTTGTTTTGTTTATTATTAACGAAAACACGATTAAAACAATAAAAACGGTATTTTAACAACTTTCCGGTACTTTGCGCAACATATTTGTGACTTTTAGGTAAAAATGGTCACTCGGGTGTTACGTAACGTTTATATGGAGGGAGGAGGGGTTCATAAAAACGTTACGGAGCGTTACATAGGGGGGAGGGAGGGTCAAAAATCTTCAAAAATTGCGTTACGTAATACTTGAATGGCCCCTTCTACACCTTTCAGTAATATTGAGATACGGTTCCACCGGAGGAAAATCTAATATATAAAATTCTCGTGTCACGGTGTTAGTAGTTAAACTCCTCCGAAATGGCTTGACCGATTTTCATGAAGTTTTGTGTACATAATCAGGTAGGTCTGAGAATCGGCCAACATGTAATTTTCATCTCCCTCAATGTTGAGGGTCGTTCAGCCCTCAATTTTTAGTTTTTATTTTTCAGACAAAATTTTCTCTTCTATTTTTTTTGATAGAGCATTCAAAAATACATACAACTCAAATTTTCACCCCTCTACGATCAACCCCTATTCTTTATTTGTTAAACTCCTCCGAAATGGCTCGACCGATTTTCATGAAATTTTGTGTGCATATCGGATAGGTCTGATTTTTCAGACAAAATTTTCTGTCCTATTTTTTTTTGATACAGCATTCAAAAATACATAAAACCCTAAATCTTAATTCCTCTACTATTAACCCCTATTTTTTATTCGTTAAATTCCCCCGAAATGGCTCGACCGATTCTCATGAAATTTAAGGTGCATATCGGTTAAGTCTGAGAATCGGACAACATTTATCTTTGATCCTCCTGAACGGGGGTGCTCCACCACTCAATCTTTTTTTTTATATTTCAAGAAAAAATTTTCGTTCAATTTTTTTATGATACAACATTCAAAAATACATACAACCCTTAATTTTTACACCTCTACGATCAACTCCTATTTTTTATTTGTTAATTATAAACTCCAATTTTTTTGGGAAAATTTTTATTTTTATTTTGTCATGACTAAAAATAAAAAAATTCATATTACTTTCAATTTTTTACCCTTCTACGATCAACCCCTATTATATTTTTCCTTCGTGATTTTCATTTTTTTAAAGTTTATCCATAGATCCGCAATAGGGTCGCAAGATGGCAATCGAAAATAACAATAGTTGGTCTGAGAATAGGTCGTAATATATTTTGTATACCCCTAAGTGATTAGGGTGGTAACTTCACCTTCTTCAGATGCGTTATTTAATTTAATAAATGTGTAAATTATTATTTTTAACCATTGTTTTAATATAGATATATATATATATATATATATATATATATATATATATATATATATATATATATATATATATATATACAGTGTGGAACAGCCAAATGGAATAAATTCGATAACGAATAAATCAGAGCGCGTTGGGAAAAACGCTTGGACACGTCGATTTGTATTTTCAGATGCGCATTTCAAAAAAAAAATAATTATATAGGGTGTGTCATGTGATAGTGGCCGATACCAACTTTCTTATTTTAAATACAACCCCCTGTATATTATTATTTTTTTAGATTTTTCAGAAAATTCTAGACATAATTCATTTACAATGTCCCATACCTATCTTCAACTGTTTCGGAAATATTAAGTGTTTTCAGATGTATTACAAACGTAAGAAGACATTTCTATATCAGATTAGCATGTTGCCAAGACGTTCGCGGCGAACATTTTGAACATCTCTTACATTGAAATTAATGTTTTTTTGTTTTTTTTATTATTTGTGAAATAAAATAATTTTCTTTTTTTAATGTTAATTTTTGTAATACATCTGAAAACACTTAATATTTCCGAAACAGTTGGAGATAGGTATGGGACATTGTACATGAATTATGTGTATAATTTTCTGAAGAATCCAAAAAACTAATAATATACTGGGGGTTGTATTTAAACTAAGAAAGTTGGTATCGGCCACTGTCACATGACACACCCTATATAATTATTTTTTTTTGAAAAAAATGCACATCTGAAAATACAAATCGACGTGTCCTAGCGTTTTTCCCAACACGCTCTCATTTATTCGTTATCGAATTTATTCCATTTGGCTGTTCCACACTATATATATATATATATATATATATATATATATATATATATATATATATATATATATATATATATATATATATATATTAACTATATAACTTTCGATAAAGTTTCAATAAAAACATTGCGACCTACCCCGGAATCAAACAATTTGGTGCAGCGTAACAAACAACAGAATCGCGGTTTAATATCAGAAATTATGAGAGACATCCTTGGCTAACCGGATCAGAGGTAAAAAACAAATTATTTTGTTGGCGGTGTTTACTCTTTACTAGGGAAAATGTCTGGGGCCGCTAAGGATTTGACGATTTGAAAAATTTATCACGTTCTCTGGAAAGGCACGAGAAATCCCAGGAACATAATGTGTCGCGGATCAAATTTAAATTTCTTGGAAATCAAAACATAATTAATGTTATTGATACTTGCTGGGCAACAATTGATTAATTCCTCGAATAGGTAACAAATTCGTTAAGTAGGTAGGTAGGTACCTATTTTGTGAAAGAAAAAAAAAAATTTGATGAATAGATGAATTGATTAATTGGCTGAGAAGAGTTTTTGTGAATATTGTAAATAGGAGTTGTAGGTCTCAAGGTAGACACTCGAAAGTGTATATATATAACTCTATGGCTCCAAAATTGCGCCCCATATATATATATATATATATATATATATATATATATATATATATATATATATATATATATATATATATATATATATATATATATATATATATATATATATATATATATATATATATATATATATATATATATATATATATATATATATATATATATATATATATATATATATATATGGGGCGCAATTTTGGAGACATAGAGTTGAAAGTTTGTGGGAAGGTAGTTTCGTATGATATCTTGGATGGGATTGCTTTTGGTACGAATTGGTTGGGGGGTTGACACCCGGGGAGGAAATGAATCTTGTTTACACGATAAAGGGCGTTATTTTGGAGCAATAGGGTTGATAGTTTGTAAGTAGATGGCTTTATATTATATCTTGAATGGAATTGCTTCTGGTACGAATTGGTTGGGGGTTGACCGCCCATAGAAGAACATTAATCTTAAGAAGATAGTTTCGTTGAACGTAATGTAAGATTTTTTGCAAATCAAGCGAAAAGCTTGAATGGAAAAATGAAAAATTCATTTAAAATTTTATTTTTATGTTCACCGAAAGCGACACCTTTAAACTTTCACATTAGAAGAGAGCGACAACTTAAAACTTTTTCTCTGGAAAATTTCCAGGAAACAGGGGAAAATTATGATCTCTAAGTGTTTTCGTGATCAATCGCGTAGTGATCATTTTCATGACATCTGAAGTATTATCGATGTAACGATTCTTAGTTTCAAGGAAAAATTGTAGTTAATAGATTGAGTACGCAGTTTTAATGATTAATCACATTGAACATTATTTTATTTTGTGACAACTTGAGATTCTATTTTTTCTGTCATAATAACATAAGGTAACTAATAAAATATAGCAGGAGTGCATATTTGAATATTTTCAATCCAACAAAAATTTGCGAAAACATAGCAGAGATGTTACTCAATGGATTCACTTTGATTTTTGTCGTTACCGTCAAAGAAAATGAAACAAACAACTCACTAAGAAACATATGGTTTCTACGAGTTCTTAAACGGCAACTGAACAACTTTCATGCAGTATATCATGACGTAAGCTATTGAAAACTTATAATTCTTCATTAAAAATATCAGTGAACATAAATTTTGTTTTAAATTGAAAATTCTGAGGTATTTACATTCTGAAACACGAAATATCCTTCAAATAAAATTTTCTCATGATGAAAATTGGTCATAATATCAATCTGCTACGTGATTTTGTTTTCTAAGAGATTAATTGATATAGGTGTCATCAAGAAAACAATAGTAATCTTCAATTTCATTTATCTTTGATCAGAAACTGGGAGATTACTTAAAGGTATAAATATGTGATTTTTTAGAACTCTGTATGATTGTTCGTAACAAAATGAAAGTGTTAGCAATCATATTAGTATCATTCATATGCTGCGCTCAGTCCATTCAGGAGCGTGAGTTACTTGAGGAATGGGGTAATTTCCAGGTGAGAAAATATTTGTAGATATTTATGAAAAACCTCCTTATAATATTACAAGAACAAAGAGTGTGTTCATTATGAAAAAAAAAACACTTTAGTAATAATCCATGGCTGTTAAAAAGTTCATAATATATTTTTCGATGTTTTGTTGGATTACGAATTTCGCAGTATATAGATATATAAATGTATATATATATATATATATATATATATATATATATATATATATATATATATAATTGTTAAGGTTAGACGACTGTCTAAGTTAAGGAGAGAAAATGCTTAATCAGGTATGCAGTATTAGGGCTGACTAAAAAGAAAGCTCTTGTTTCTGTCAAGCTTTAGAGTCTTTATTGACTCTTCATCAGGAAATCCACAATGATCAACCCAAAGATATGAACAACATTATAAACAGCATCGAAACAATTATTACTTACGAAAGTGAGTGACCCCATTTGTAACCACTCTCCCTTTTTAATATGCCCGAGGTAGCCGAGAGAGGTTATATATATATATATATATATATATATATATATATATATATATATATATATATATATATATATATATATATATATATATAAATATATATATATATATATATATATATATATATATATATATATATATATATATTTGTTCTGGTGAGTTTACAGGAATAACAACAAGATATAAAATGAAGGAATTTACTTTTTCTTTCACATTTACAAATAAGATTTATCTTATATTTTTATTGGCTTTCACTCCTAATTAGTTGATGGAATATCTGGTTGATTGCCTCTGCCCAACTACAGGAAATGGGTAGTTTCCCTCAAGGTGGTTTTGTAGTTTTTGCTCTTGTCCTTACGATAAATTCTGGCTCTAGCCGAGGTTATTTTCTAGCTCCAGCCAAGGTTACTGTCTGGCTCTAGCCAAAGTTATTTTCTAGCTCCAACCAAAGTAACTGTCTAGCTCCAGCAAAGGTTGTTTTCTAGCTCCAGCCAAGGTTACTGTCTGGCTCTAGCCAAAGTTATTTTCTAGCTCCAGCCAAAGTAACTGTCTAGCTCCAGCCAAGGTTGTTTTCTAGCTCCAGCCAAAGTTACTGTCTGGCTCCAGCCAAACTTATTTTCTAGCTCCAGCCAAGGTTATTTTCTAGCTCCAGCCAAAGTTATTTTCTAGCTCCAGCCAAAGTTATTTTCTAGCTCCAGCCAAAGTTATTGTCTGGCTCCAGCCAAAGATATTTTCTAGCTCCAGCCACGGTTATTTTCTAGCTTCAGCGAAGGTTACTTTCAAGCTCCAGCCAAGGCGACGTCAATCAGACGCCACAGATAATTAATAACTTCAATATATTGACTATTCGCTCAATACTTATTGTATATAACTTGAAATTTAAAGAAGTGAGAGATGTTGCTTCTTCAACTGGTATTTACGAAAAGGGGAGATATTTCACGTGTAATCCGACGCTATCCCCATATTCTGGTCGTACGCAAGTCATTCGCGACTGGACGAGTCCATTATGAAGAGGTAAAACAAAAGTATTTGGGCGAGTCCAGTAAGTTAGTATTTAATAGCGTGAATCAGGTTATTTTAATCAACAATTCAGTGACGACGGTTGAGCGGGGAATTTACACGTTACACATTTCAGAACCGTCTAATGTGGTTTATTGCATACCTTGTTCACAGTGTGACTTGAAGTATATTGGTCAGACGAAACGAAAACTTAACGACAGAATTTACTCACATAGGGGAGATATTAGGAGTTTAAAAATTACATGCACCTTAGCACAACATGTTTTAGATGAAGATCACATACCTGATTATAACAATGTCAATATTTTGAAACATGAATCAAATTTAAAAAAGAGATGTTTCCTGGAAATGTCTTCTATTGTTAAAGAACCTAATTCTATTAATGCCAGGGCTGATATCGCTTATCTTAATGTTGTTTATGCGTATTTGTTAAGTCTCACTTCTCGAGCTGAAAACTCTGTTTTCCAATCTATTTTATAGTGATTTTTCATGTGTTGGCGCTCCTTGCAGATCATCGGGATGTTTAATGTTGGCAATATGATCTGTCAATTGTTTTACGTTTTGCCATGTATGACTAGCGACGTCCCACGTTGATTTGACAGTTGTCATGTGAGAGTTCTTTCTCGCATTTTTCTTTTAAAAATAATTTTTTGAACAGTTCTCTCTCACATTTTTCTCTTATATTGATTATTTTACACCATACACGTTTGGTTGTTACTGTTTCCACCTGTTGAATTCAACCTCACTTTCGTAAGTTATAATTGTTTCGATGTCGTTTATAATGTTGTTTATATCTTTGTGTTGATCATTATAGAGTTCATGATGAAAGACTCGAAATCTTGAACAGTAACAAGAGTTTTCTTTTCAGGCAGCCCTATAAGAATGCATACCTGATTAAGCATTTTCTCTCTCTCTCTCTCCCTCTATATATATATATATATATATATACATATATATATATATATATATATATATATATATATATATATATATATATATATATATATATATATATATATATATATATTTATATATATATATATATATATATTTATATATATATATATATATATATATATATATATATATATATATATATATAAAAATATATATATATATATATATATATATATATATATATATATATATATATATATATATATATATGAATAAATATACATATATATATATATATAAATATATATATATATATATATATATATATATATATATATATATATATATATATATATATATATATATGTATATATATATCATTCATATTTATGTTTATATTTAGTAATGAAAATGAAATATCCTCAGGAAAAGTACAGTAAGAGTTATAGATCTCCACAAGAAGCTCGAAAACGGCTGGCCATCTTTAGCGAAAACTTGAAAGGAATAACAGCTCACAATGCTCTCTATGAATTGGGAGAAACTACCTTCAACAAAGGTATCAATAAATTTGCTGACTGGACTCAAGATGAGTTCATGCAATACCTTGGCAAAGCTTTGCCGACGGAATCCACCAAAAATACTGGAAAACTTTACAAGAAAACCGAAGGCATTGAAGTTCCTCAAACTGTAGATTGGAGGGAGAAAGGCGCAGTAAGAGGAGTAAAAGAGCAAGGAAGCTGTGGATCATCTTGGAGTTTCAGTACAGTAAGCACTCTTTTTCTTTATTCTAGTTTATTAAAACAATTCGAATACTTGTATTGAAATATTCGAGTAAAGCAATCTCACAACAGAGCAGATAAAAATATATTGATATTTGGAAAAACAAAGCTGGTTACCATTACGGACATAAATCACTACTGTCAGAGAAAATCTAATGTTACTAAAATGCGTATTATTGATACTAACTTTTGTCCGAAACTTTTCCTGTATATGATGTTTTCAGAAAGATCCGAACCATTATTTCATGCATATTGAAACAGGCTGCCCAATAAGTATGAAATAATGTTTATATTTTTCTGAAAACATCATATACAAGAAAAGTTATGGACAAAATTTAATATATATATATATATATCTATATATATATATATATATATATATATATATATATATATATATATATATATATATTACAAAGTAATCAGTTCAAATAAAAAAGTCAAATATTCAATCGTTATGAAATCTTAGAAGAAAAATTACTACAGACTGACTTATCACGAGGAAATAATGGGAAAATCCTCATAACTTAAATTGAAGTTCGTCAGCTTCAGAGTAAGTAAACGAAGCAATATGTTACTCGAAAACGTATTCATAGAAACCTTCCATTCAAATGAAATCTTCTCTCAATATGAATCTTAATTGGTCTAATTTGAATGTTTATCTGAATATATATGTGAAACATCATAATTTAATTATGTGATATTTATTTTTAGGAATATTTTTTCCTGTATAATTATCGAACACGCATTTTAATATTACTCAATCACTATTTCCAATCAATTGTTTTCTTTAAAATGGTGTTTGTTCAATAACATCATTCGATGAAATTAATTTGAATATATTCTTTCGAGTTGTAGTAAAATCTTTGTTCCTAGATGAATTAAAGGAGAATTGAATTTTATATTGGTATAAACACGATGAAAACTAATTTTAATTTTACAGACTGGTGCTGTGGAAGGTCAATACAGTATTGTTAAAAACGAAACAGTTTCTCTGAGTGAGCAGAACTTAGTAGATTGTGATCCTGTAAACTTCGGTTGTAAAGGTGGATGGCCAGTTGATGCTCTTGAATATGTCAAGCAAAATGGAATTCAGAGTGAACAAGATTATCCTTATAAAGGATATGATGGTCAATGTAAAAGTGACTCACCAAAGACCTTTAAAATCGCAGGGTACGAGGAAATTCCAGAAGGTGATGAGGATGCTCTGAAAGAAGTAGTTGCTACAAAGGGTCCAGTATCCATAAGCCTGTTAGCTACAATCAACTTCCAATTTTATGAATCAGGAATTCTGAAAGATGCTAATTGCAGTCACGATATATATAACCATGCTGTTTTAGTTGTAGGATATGGTAGCGAGAATGGCCAAGATTATTATATAGTTAAAAATTCCTGGGGACCTGAATGGGGAGAAGAGGGTTACATAAGATTGGCAAGAAATTATGATAACATGTGCGGACTAGCATCTAGAGCAGTTATACCTGTAGCGTGAATGTAATTATTGTATTAGAAATACAAATTATGTGAAATAAAATATTATCAAATCATTAATTCCGTATTGAATTACCAACACTCACTATTGGATTATAATTCTTTCACTCAATGAGCAATAGTATATTGTACAACGAGCATGGAATGACATGCATTTCCTACGAGTAGGAAATGGTCGTTCCATGCGAGTTTTACACTATACTTTTTCTACGAATGTTACTGTTACATAAAATGGGATAAGTAATATTCTTCTTTTTAAGATTAGAAAATAGTCCAGTCAATGACCATTTTCCCGTGTATTTATCCCATACAGCATATGGGATATTCATAAAAAATTGGATTTAGGTTCTACTTACCATCTATCTCAAAGTCTACCCTGTGGCAGGGGTTGCTTTTTTCTTGAGGGTGGATGCCACCCCTTCTTGGGAATGAAAATAAGTACGGAAATCGATGAATTGACTAATTCTTAGCAACTTTCGTTCCATGAAGTTTTTTCTGAAAGTCAATAGTTTTCCACGTATTCGCGGGTGAAATTGTCGGTTTTCAGGCAAAAAAAAAAGTTTTCAGATTCTTTTTCGCGAATAACTGGAAAAATATGCATTCTATCGAAAATAATGTAGAGAGCAAATTTATAGCTCATAAAAAAACAAAGAAAATTGTATATTTGCGATGTATGCAGATCTAATACAAACGGAATTATTGCTTGTTGAAAGTTGACTGGTATTTTCAATGGCCAAATTGGAAAGTTTCTACGTACAATAACCAAAAACCAAAGAATTTTTCCAAAACTCATAAAACTTTTTTTAAAGCCCTTTAAAAAACCTTCATTTTCATTTTTCATAAAAGTTCCTAGCATCAAAACTAAGCGTGCTATGAAGAGAATAATGTCGATTCCTATTTTTTCGTTGGAAAAAAATAGTGAAAATCTCACCCTCTTTTCCACCCTATTTGGAAAAAATCGTTGCCACTTCAAAATTCACTTCATTTATATTTTTATAATACGTTCAGAGTGTTTGACCAGTTCAAAGTACTTCTTTCTGAAAAAAATTGAGTTTGAAGAGAAAAAATCATTTTCGTAATTTAGCGAAAAATCGCCTTTTCTTCAAAATAACTCAAGAACTATTAATGATACTCAAAATTTTGTAGAGTACGAAATTGTATGCTTTCCTTATTAGAAAATGTTGGCGTTCCATTTTTATTATAGGATAAAAATTAAGTAAGATATGGCCATTTGAAGCTCGCGTGTGTTCGCGCAAAGTACCTTTTTTAGCACTTTTAGCATGAACCTTCTTAAAAATAAGATCTCTGAAAAAAAAATTATTTATTTAGATGAGCCTATAGGTCTTAAAAAAAACTACAAAATGTTTCTTTGAAGGACTTGATTGCTTGAAAACTAAGGGAGTTATGGGGAAAAACCAAAAGCACATTTTTGTAGAAATTAGAATATGTATTAGTATATTGATGAGTACACATAGTGGTAAATACCAATCAACTTTCGACAATCATTAATACCGTTTGTATTCGGTCAGAATACATCATAAATACAAGATTTTCATTGTTTTTTTATAAGCTATAATTTTGCTCTCTACAGGTTTTTCGATAGAATGAATATTTTTCCAGTTATTCGCGAAAAAGTATCTGAACACGTGATGTTTTTGCCTGAAAACCGACAATTTCAGTCGCGAATAAGTCGGAAAGTATTGACTTTCAGAAAAAACTTCATTGAACAAAAGTTACTTAGAATTGGCCAATTAATCGATTTCCGTACTTATTTTTGATGGAAAATTTTTGATCCCCAAGAAGGGGTGGCATCCACCCCCAGAGAAAAAACAACCGCCGGCACAGGGTAGACGTTGAATTAGATGGTAAGTAGAACCTTAATCCAAATTTTCATACAAATCGGTGATGTATGGGATAAATACACAGTTTATACTTTTTTTTACCGTCATTGACTGGACTAAATGTCAATCTGACGTTCCTCAAAATAACACGAGTCGCCTGTTAACGCCACCTTTATAAAAATATACCCGTGCACAATGTGAACTTTATAGTTGACTCAGCATGGTGATTGAAGCACAATGAAAATGTGTATAAAACAATGCACTATATTCCGAAATTACTTTTGAACATAGAATGAAGGTTTTTATCTACTCCTATTGAATAATATATTCATTATTCAACTGCGTTTTAGCAATTAATAGTATCTATTACCAAACAGCGTGAGTAATAATAACTCACCATATAGTCTACTAAGATCCCAAGTAAGATCGACCGTCACTCATCTGCTAATATCACTTGAATAATTCTGACGTTTTCAAATTAAGTTAATACTACCTTATTATTGTGAATTTGTACTTGCATCTTAGTGTTTATTGTTATAGTCGTAGATAAAGTATAGTATTCAACTTGCGGTAATGGTCATAACTCTCTTGATGAATTACAGCAATCGCTTGCAGCTCGTGCTGCAAACTTCATCTGCGTGAGTTATGACCTACATTACCGCTCGTTGAATAATATACTATTATTGACATTTTTGGAAATTATTGACATATTTGGAAAAATAGTATATTGTACAACGAGCATGGAATGACATGCATTTCCTACGAGTATGACGTTTGCAACACGAGCCGCAGGTGAGTGCTGCAAATCATACGAGTAGGAAATGGTCAATCCATGCGAGTTTTACACTATACTTTTTCTACGAATGTTACTGTTACATAAAATGGGATAAGTAATATTTTTCCTTGAGATTTCAAAAAATGTCCCGTGCACAATGTGAACTTAGTAGTTCACTCACCATGGTGATAGAACCACAATGAAAATGGATATAAAGCAATGCATTATGTTCCGCAATTACTTTTGAACATAGAATAATGATTTTTATTGACATTCGTAGAAAATAGTATATTCTACAACGAGCATGGAATGATATGCATTTCCTACGAGTATGACGTTTTCAGCACGAACCGCAGGTGAGTGCTGCAAATCATACGGGTAGGAAATGGTAATTCCATGCGAGTTTTACAATATACTTGTTCTACGAATGTAACTGTTACATAAAATGGGATAAGTAATATTTTTCCTTTTAAGATTTTAAAAAACGTCAATCTGAAAAAACACGCGGCGCTGGTTAACGCCACCTTTGTAAAAGTACCCGTGCACAATGTGAACTTTATAGTTCACTCGCCATGGTGATAGAAGAACAATGAAAATGGATATAAAACAATGCACTATGTTCCGCAATTACTGTTGAACATAGAATGATGGTTTTTATTGACATTCGTAGAAAAACCTCATTACTATGCAGTGGTGTATCGAAATCTGAATTTCTTGGATAAGTCAATTTCATATTTGAAAATATATATTTCGTATTCAATTTCATATTTTATGAATAGATTGGCTCTCCTATAAGCCATATTATAGCACAAATTGTTATAGACCACTTGCTTGACATGGTGATTCCTACGTTGCCATGTTATTTGTGCGGTTCCTTCAGATAGTGTTCAAATAACACTTGATAGTTTCAATTCATTCAATATAAGGTTGAAGTTCACGGTTGAGGTGAAAAAAAATCGCAGTATTCCAGTTTTTGATATTAAACTTATAAGAACTGATGAAAAGGTGAAAATACTAGATTGGTACCAAAAATTGACAGCTTCTCAAAGATTCATTAACTAACACTCACACCATCCTGTGAACCAAAAATACAATTCTATTATTAATATGAGAAATAGAATTATGCATAAAAGCCATGAATATTTTTTGAACCAGATTTTAAAAATCTTTTTGAAATCTTTCTGAATAATGGTTATATTAAACATATTATGGGAAATCTTATATTTAATTTCAACACTTACCACAGACCAACAGAGGATTCAAATATACAATTCAAGAAACTCCCATTTGACTCAACAAATTGACGCAACACATAATTTCCTGCTTCAAAGATATCCGACATATTAAGATTGCAAAACATAACTTCCTAAGTAATTTCAAATTGTTTACTAAAATTAAAGAATAGACACCTTAGCTCTATTTCAGCAATATAGTGTACGAAATTTCCTGTCAGAGATGTGATAACTATTATGTGGGACAGACGCAGTGTTTGAAACTTGAAACGACGGTTAGTACAGCATAGGAGCGACTGCCGCGTAGGTAAAACTCTTGTGCTGTGGTGGAACATCACCTGGATACTTGTCACTCGTTTGACTTCTCGGGAGCAAAATTGCTGGAACATGAATGTCACTAGAAAAGTAGGGTTTTTCTCGAAATGTACCACATTAATGAAAGGGACAATACTATACATTTCAAATCTGACACCGAACAATTAGCAATATTTATTGTAATTTGCTTCATTTGATTTAGAACTGGAAATATCATTGAATTGCGCAGATAATAAACAAACGAAAAAGTATCTTGTTTCCGTGTTTCATTCACTTATAAGTTCGATTCTCGTCTTATGAGCAGGTTGTTTGTTTTGGAGTTATATTTTTATGTATTTGATTTTTTGATTTTTGAAAAGATTGTATTTCACATCTCTGTATTGTGTTATATTGCGTTTTATGTATTATTGTAGTTTCTCCTGAAGAAGTCACCAATTAGTGAGGAAATATAGAGAATATGACCGATTAAGTTAATTTGTCATAGATTGATTTACGATATTCCTTCTTCAATAACTTATGAGTACTGTCGATAATAAATTCATTATTACTGAAAGTTCTACTTGTGAGACCTCGCATGCTATCATAGTTGTTGGGTAGTTTTATATATAGAGAGTCGTTACAAGCACTGAACTTGCTACCTAATAATGCTGTTTCCTGTATCTTGAGCTTCAACACTTATTATAATTGTCTATCTAATTAATATAATTAGATATTACTGATATTAGGGCAACTTGTGTTGACCGATTTTGGGGCAGATTACTTCTAGACCGTGAGCTAGCGCACATGAACTTGGAGTCATAGATAAATGTCTGGCATTTAGAGGTATGAAAAGTGTGATTCAGTTGATGAAAATAAGGCTGGTTTGAAGGGCCGACCCGTGTTCGAAAATTTGGAAAATTAATTTCCTTTTGCATAAATAAATTAATTTTTCACTGATCTCAAAGTGTCTGGCATTTGATACAGAAATAGACATCAATAAGTAACTCCCAATTTTCAAATGCCAGACGGTTTCAAATAGTCGAAAGGGTGATTCATAGGGGTGAAGTTGCAGAACGAAAATGAAAAATTCATCGTTTTCTTTTTGTCTGGCAATCGAAACAATGAAAATTATTGTCATGAAAATGATGAAAAAAAATTGCCAGACGGATTCCAGTGTTCGGAGTCGAGTTTTTCTGTGGAAAATTATGTGAAAATTTTTTACATTTTTCAGTGATCACTATTTGTCTGGTATTTTGAATACTTAAAGTTCATACACACATTTCTCGTCACAAAAAATTTGCCAGACAAATTGGCAAATGGAAAAATGGTACCAGACGAAAGAAAATTCGTAAAAAAAAAATTGAAATTTCATTGATTTATTTTTGTCTGGCAATTTGTATTTCAATTAGAAATACAACTTTAAACACAATATACAAATGCCAGACAAGTTGACCTGTTCGAAATTGTATAAATTAATTGAAAAGATAGCAAAAAATAATGAAAAGTTTCCTTTTTTTTTGTCTAATTTACACCATTTATTTATGTCCGTCATTTACAATTTTTTATGGAGTAGTATATTTTTACCTTGCTTGAAATGCCAGCCTGGTTGGGTTGTTCGAAAATTAAAAAAAAAAACAAATCAAATAATTGTAACAAATTTTTGAAAATTTCAGTGCTTTTTTCGTCAGGCGACTTGTTTCTCAAGAAAAAATAAACTTTCAAACTTAAATTAAAGATGTCAGATAAGCTGGGCTGTTCGGAAGTATATAAATGAATAAAAAAAGTTTTGAAAAAATCTAATTTCTCATACCTCTAAATGCCAGACATTTATCGATGACTCCAAATTCATGTGCGCTAGCTCACGGTCTATTCAATCATAATACTGGCTGTATAAATATGGAGGTTACAGTTGTGTGGATGCTTCATCTAATGTACTAATAATTTTTTGAATATCTTCTGGAAAGTTTTCGTGATCAGAGTCCTTGATGGTAATTCTACAGAATTCACTCTCATATTAATTATAATATAATAATAATGAAAATAAAATAAAAAATGTATTGAGAGTGTGGAATACATATTATGTACACATGTGAGCTGTATAAATAATATTAACCATGTACATTAACTAATATTTTCCGTCGACCTCTAAATAAGAGCTTACTTTAACGTACACGAAATTGATCATTAATGACCCATTTTAATGTGCAATTTCTCCTATTTTAATGTATGATTGTCATGGGCAACCAAACACAGAAGTATTCAGCACGGAATAGTTATTCCACAGAGAAAAGGAATTCATAATTCAAATCAAAAAATTTAACTCTATACAAAATAAAGTAGAAACTGCGGAAAAAAATTAATGCAATAATCGTTCGAAAGTAAATAACACTTCAGCTTCCACCAGTTCCACATATTCCTTATCGGATATTGTAGGTAATGTTAACTATTCAGAATATCACATGTCTAATATTCCATCTATCAATTTCTCAAATTATTCCATCGGGATAAAATATAAATATATGGAAATGAACATAGAAATTTATATTGTGTCAAGTGTATCTGTCATGCAAAATAAAAATTTATTTCAATCAAGAATTTATACTCAATTCATGATGAGGTCGACGGAAAAATCTTGTGATAAACTCTTTTATTAATGTAGCGATTAATGGTCTCGAACTATTAACAAGCTCGCTCATTATATAAACTAGTTATTAAATAACTATTGTAAACTAATACTTACGTATTTAATTTTATTTCGCTAATTAATTTTTCACTATCATCACTGTCAATTTCATTTGAGCCACTTGTAAGTTCTCTTGCCATTGTTAGTATATTTAATATCTTATTGAAGATTTATAGTCTGTCCAGTGAGAGTTGGCATGCACGTCATCAATTGTATATGAAGTCGATCGTGAACACTGTTGCCAGACGTAATGAATAATCTGGTTAGCCGACCATCATTGATCGATAAATCGAAACTTAAAAATACTTCGAAGAACTAGGTTATCTCGGCGACTGTCAAACTTGAAATAGCTACTGCCGGCGCGTTGGTCGAGAGGGTCCGACAACATTGCAAATTTTGAAATAAAATGACAACTTAAAAACTTATTTTCATTACTCAGAATGTTAATTTTTCTTGTGAGATACATACGATTTGATATCTAAGGACAAAATATTTGTCGAAATGGATGATTCTGTCACTATCAACATATAACTGCTTTTTCAGAAAATTACTTACGACAGATATGAATTTTGACAATTTCGAATTTTATTTATTTGGGTAGGCAGCATTAGGTCATTATTTGAGCATGACTGTGACATGCACACCAAATCTCGCCAGACAGACTATACAAACTATACGAAAATAAACGTGTTTATTTACGAGTAAAATGTATTTATGATGTGAGTATACACCACGTGCTTAGACAAGAATTTCATGTACGTATATGTTGTGGCAGAATGACAAAGATAAAGAAGGAATGACGCATGCGCGTTGCACTTCCGTTATATGTTTTTCTTACGGTTTTAGTCTCACATTTTTTTCAGTTTGGTCGCGCAGCAACATTCCTATCTCGTCTAAGCCAGCCGTAAGGAACTTCGTTCTAAAAAAGTACATCTAAGCTTTCTGGTGTGATCATCAGGCATCGGAGTGGAGATCAGTGTCATGAGATGAAGGAACAAGCATTTGTCGGTATAGTACGTATTATTTTTTTTGGAACAATTGCAAAAATAAAATTTACCATCAATGGAGTATATTCATTCAAGGTCAGTTATTCTTCTTCCTAATTTGTCTCAATTACTTATTTTGAATGAAGGTGACCGTGACCAGGTGACTCATATTCATTACTCAATAATAATTGTAATTTTTTTGCATGTCAAGATATGGAGTTAGGATCTGATAACCTTCACCAATCACGGATATGTCGGAGTCAAGAATGCTGTTTATCTTCTGGCATCCGTCATTTTTCAATTATGCTTTGAACAATTAGATTTGGAATAAAATATCGGTCATCTCTAAATATGTGGATGTTTTTGTCGCTTGACATTGCTTAGGAGATTTATTTCTTCCCCTGCGCTCAGTGAAATAACGTTTCATATGTCTTCTATCACCCATAACGTTTTTCTTCGGTACAATGTTCAAACTTTAGGAGACCATGTTTCAATCGCTTAAAAAAAAGTAATCAAAGTTACAGCTCTACCGGTAAATCTCTGGATTAGTATACATTTTTGTTACTTAATTCACATATTAGAAATCAATTGTAAAAACTTGGTAAAATATTTTAAATTACGATGAACTTCTTTTCAACTGAAACTACGATAAATAAATTATGAAGATAATATTTTAACACGTTAGCTACCGGAGGCCACTATAGTGGCCCATTGGTTTACTCACCGTGAACCGCGGCCACTATACTGGCCGTAAATTCAAACTTAAATTTATGCAATGTAAATTTAGCCGGCTCACGAATGGTGACATGTATCCTGTTTTCGGTCTATCACGAAGTTAGCGACGCGCGCACAGCCAGTTAAGTGGCCTCTGGTTCACTTTATGTTACTTTGTTTACAGTCGCACACGTGTATTTTCTATGCCAGTTTGCCTAGTTTTAAATGAAAATTAACTAGTTTTATTGAATTTATAGTGTATTAGGGTTGTTTTTACCTGTCAGTGTTCCTACAGAAAATAGATTCCGCCAAGATAGCAAGGTATACATTCATTTAATTAACTGTTGAATATTTTTTGAGTTATGCTTTTTTAGCGGGTCAAAAAAAGGAACACATACTTACAACGTCCTTTAACTCAAGCTGAATTAGAGGAGTTAGCAATGGCGTCAGATGGTACCGAAAGTAGTGAAGATGGCCCGTATTCAAGCGGCGATTCCATTGCTGATAAAAATTATGACCCAGGAAAAAATTATTTTGTTCATCAAGTAACAGCAATTCGAATAACGACCCAGATGACATTCGGCCAAGTACGCAAAGCCCTTTGGTAACACAATCACCACAGCAAACAAGTAACTCTGACGATGAGTGGACGGATGGTGAAGACGATCCAAAAACCTCTAAAAAGAGTATATCAATATAAAAATTCCAAGGGATGCTAGTGCACTGCAATATCAATCAATGATTTTTTGATGGTGGTATAATTGAGATAATTGTTCAAGAAACAAATAGACGAGCTAGAGAAGTATTTGATAATCAGTCGGTATCTACAAGGAACAAAAAAAAAAGAAATGGCATGAGGAATGCCTGTTTCATCAGTAGAGAAAAGCTTCAATCGAAAATGACTCGTGCAGTTTCGTGAGAAGTTTTGTTCGACATTTTGAAACCAGAACCGTTAACACCACTAGTCGCAGATTTTCAGTCGCATTACTTTCCGGCTGAGAATACCGCAGTAAAGAAAACCATGAAGAGATGCAGGTGGTGCTCTGAACAAAAAATACGAAAACGTTCAAGTACCATTGTCCGCAATGTGAAGGTCAGCCTGGATTATGTGTTGTGCCATCTTTTGGAGAGTGGCATATCAATTTGAATGTTCAACTCAAAAAAAGTTGTTAACTTTAGTATTTTTGCATATTACTATTTTTGATGTAACACGATTATTGTTTGAAATATGAGATGTTTTGTTTAAATTCATTTGAGGCCACTTTAATGGTCGTTGGTCTAGTAGAATGTATGTGGCTACCCTCAGACCATCGGCCACTTAAATGGCTCTAAAAAAAATGTCGGAATCTCATCTAGGACGCCAAGCTTATTCGTTAGCTATAAGAACCATTTAAAAATTCTAAACGGATCAAAAGTTATGGTACTTGGTTTATTACAAGCGACAAGCTATAGCACGTCAGTAGCGAACGTGTTAATGGACTTATTCATACCAGTATTTAGAAAATTTAATTTCCCTCAATGGAAAATTATATTTTCATTTTAAGACGGGTTTGGGTAATTTTCCAATCAAAATACAGAAAATAGAAAATGCGTGTAGTGAACTCTTTAAATGTAAATATAAATTCAATAAAC
Source organism: Cynegetis impunctata (assembly GCA_030704885.1). NCBI lineage: Eukaryota > Metazoa > Arthropoda > Insecta > Coleoptera > Coccinellidae > Cynegetis > Cynegetis impunctata. The sequence continues at coordinate 797,062 of JARQZK010005076.1, forward strand.
ACTTGAGAAGTAGGTGATGGAATCTGTTGTTATTACGTCATATTTCATCAAGATGAACATAAACGAAACTTCATTGTAAATTATAATCAAGTATGTCTATTATCACGAAATAATTAAAAAATATATAGCTACTGGTATTGCATTTTTCGGCACAGGACATTAAAGTTAAAACTAAATATAGAAACCGCTTGTCTCTTATATTAGGTATTATCTCTCCAGCAGGGTGTAGATATTTTGGAGTTATTACAAATAATGGCTCAAGAAGAAAATACGGCAAAGACTGCTTACATGAACGGATTTTCTAACTTGATAATTTAAGTGTGTTATTTTAATACATTATGGTTTGAGAATATTGAATATAGGAGAATAAATTAAGTCAATTTGGTAACTCAGCAAAAAATTACCATTTTTTATTATCACAGAGTTCGAAAACATCTGATGATACTGAATATTCAATTTGGCTACTTTAGGCAACTTGTGCATAATTTAGAAATAATCTTTTTGTGGAAAAAGATAGTGTTTTTTGCGGAAACGGTTTGAAAACGTTGAATTTGTTTTTTTTTCAGAAATAATTGTAGGTATCCTTTCAATCTTCTTTAAAACCATCGACCGTCTGACGAAACACTGTATAACATGATTGTATTATATCAAAACCATTCAGTCAATATATTCATTATAAAAGATTCCATTCGATAAAAAAATTGTGAAAGTCATTCTTCGAAACAAAATAATATATGCAAATGGAAATTGATAAATTTTGATAATCTTATCTATACAAAATGATTTCATTTTAAAATTATGTATAACTGATTCATCAGAAAATCTATATCGATTTTCATGTTAATTCGGATGATGCTGGAGCATCATCGGAATTATTTAATTGTGAATTTTAATCGAAAAGGCGCTAAATAAAAACAAAAAATAATTGACAGGAAGAGTTGTAAGATTCGAGTTGAAGTGTACAATCTAATAGTAGTGGAAAAACATTAAAATATGTGCACATGAATACATAAATGTAAATTCTAATTATTGATATATCCTGAAATATATCAGTATTAGAATTAATTTAGATTATGTTTGTCTAGTTTTCGAGATGTCACATTCAACTTTTTTTTAAATACGGACCTGCATTTTTCATTCCAAATTTACTAGTATTTAACTTTTTTGGCACTTCTTTCATTTTATCATAGGTTTGATCATGGAGCAAATAGAAACAATTGCTTATGATCCGTAATACATGTGTCGTGTTAAAGTAAGTTTAAACCATGGTAGCATTTTCCAATGGTGAAAATTTAGATTTATTTTTTGTTATGAAAAAGCATTTCGAAGTGCTGAAAGAGCCCTTCAAATGTTTCAAAATTCATACCCCGAAAGGCGCTTACCGAAGAGAATAATTTTTACAAGGCTAAAGCGAAATTTCCTTCAGAATGGGGAACAACTGAAACAACAGAGAATGGGAAAGATGAAGCGAATGCATTAGGTATGTATCATCCACTTTGAATTTTGGCGAAGGTAATTTTGAAAAATAAAGAAGTTTTAAAGTTTATTACATAACTTGAATTAAATTAAATGGTGAAAACTTTGAATGTTTAAAAATTTAATAAACCGTTTCTTTCATTACACGCTGGAACGGTCTGTTTATGTTATTAAAATAGGTAATTGTTTTATTGGTAAGTCTAAGCCACCTCTGATGTTCTCATTTTTTTTTTAAACTAAATACAACTTAAATTTTGTCTTGTCATTAAAACGCAAACAAATATGAACATGTGATACATCGTTAAAATCAGAAAAAAAGTTTATTCGAGAAATGGAATAAAAACTACAGGTTCGTAATTAAAAAAAGTAACTTGATGGTAGTATCTCGAAAATTAGACGAACCAAATTTCCTTGAAAAAATACCAAATTGAAGAACGTCTAAAATGCATAAATTTTTCTTTTCTCTAATTTTTTGTAAAAATTTGACTTTTTGAGATACCTATTCGATCGAATAGTTTTGAGCAATTTTTCGAAAAACCGTCGTAGCCCGAGATAGAATTTTTATTTTTCAAATATGAAACCAGATTTTCAATGTCCTCCACAAACTGCACATTTTGTCTAATTTGACCAACCTTGTAGTTCTTATAATATATATATATATATATATATATATATATATATATATATATATATATATATATATATATATATATATATATATATATGAATTGGTATTATCCCTATGTGAGTTCATATTTACTAAGATGCAAAAGAACAAAAGAAAAATTTTGCCGATATAATACGGTGATAAATTCTCAATTAACATCTGATATACTACCCTTTGTTCTGTGTTGTTTGAAAATCCAGACTGATTCATCTCCGTGCAGAGTGAGATTGACGACGTTTGTTTGAGTGTTTGTTGTTATTTTCTCTACTATATGATTTCAATCTACCAGACTGCTGACAATTGTCAACGTCAAGTTAGTTCAGTCATTCTGTTAGCGCCGTCGTCGCATTGTCTAGTGCGCTTGATCATCAGATTTCCATCTTTTGTGTATTTTATTAATGTCAGCATGTGTATATCGTAGTTATTTGTGTAAGCTTGTATTTGTCATTTATATTTAAAGAGCTATTATTGAATCCAAACAAAACTTCACTTTTTATATTGTGCTTATTTTAATTTGACACACAAAGTTTGACATGTCTCGAAATAGACCCCTGTGGTCCACTGTCATTGAGAAGTTGTATTTCTGTATCGCTCTTCATTTTGATTATATATATATATATATATATATATATATATATATACATATATATATATATATATATATATATATATATACATATATACATATATATATATATATATATATATATATATATATATATATATATATATATATATATATATATATATATATATATATATATATATATATATATACATATATACATATATACATATATATATATATACAGTGCTTTCATGATGAAAGGAACAAATTCATTAAAAAATTAGGTTTCTATTTCATGTTAAAATCCTCGGACAGGTCGATTAGTATTTTTATTTGGGCAATTTTCGCAATAAAAATTTTGTATACAGGGTGTCTCATTCAAGAGCTATGGCTTTGTCATTAGTTTTTTTAAAGGTAATACCCTGTATATTATTTCACTTTACAATTCTACGATAAATTCTTATCACTTTTTGTGAACATACCATATGCCTCAACTTGATGGATTCCCAGATTATAACGGAGATAGTGGAGCACCTGGAGATTTAAAATGTGGATTAAAAGTACAAAAAAAAATTTAGGTAAACATTGTCATTAAATCTGAAGAATGAAATTTCACATGTACCATCTGAATTCATTCACTAGTGCTGTATAGTCCGCAGTTTTCACGTTTTTAACGCTCCAGGCACTACACTACTTCATTGTTTAAGAAAATGCAATTACTTGAGAGAGAACGTATTGAAGTACTTATGATGATTGGTTTTGGAGATAGGGTGCGTTCACAAGAAGAAGTCTGCAATCTATTCAATGAAAATCATCCTGATCGTCCGCCAATTACTAGATCGACAGTCAGCAAAATTGAATCAAAATTCAGGAGATACGGCCACGTTAGAGATTTACCTAAAGGAAGACCACCGAGAGTATCTGAAGAAACAGTGCTGAACGTTCTACTAGAAACCCAAGATAACCCTCATACATCCATTACTACAATTTCCAATAATTTCAGTTTATCAGTAGGGTCCGTGCATAAAATACTTAAGGTAAATAAGTATCATCCCTATAAAATTAAGCTGGTACATGAATTATTAGAAGACGATTTTGACCGCAGAGTACAGTTTTGTGAGCAGATTCTTGAAATTCATAATCAACATCTAAATTTCATTACAAACATAATTTTTTCTGATGAAGCCACCTTTACTTTAAATGGCCACGTCAACAGACAAAACTGTAGGTATTGGGCGACCGAGAATCCTCATTGGATGCAAGAATGCCACACACAGCGGCCTCAAAAAATTAATACATGGGCAGCGATTGTTCGAAATCGTATAGTTGGTCCCTATTTCTTTGAAGGAACACTAAACGGAGAGGACTACTTGAACTTTCTCCAGTTCGAACTCATTCCGGCTTTAGCTGTTTTGTTTCCTAACCCACAAGATCCTGACATACCTAATAACGAGATATGGTTTCAACAAGATGGGGCACCTCCTCACTATTCAATCGCTGTTCGACAATTTCTTGATGCAACTTTTCCCAACAGATGGATAGGACGGAGAGGTCCGATTGAGTGGCCGCCAAGATCACCGGACATACCCCCATTGGATTTTTTCTTATGGGGTTATTTGAAGTCTAAAGTTTATTTGAATAGACCAAATAATATTGATGATCTAAAAGAGAGAATCAGGCAGGAAATAAGACATATCAGTCCAGAAGTAATTGAAAATGTGCAACGGGAAACATTGAATCGACTTCAAAAATGTCTCGAAGTAAACAGACAACAGATTGAACATATGTAAAAATTAAATTAGTAATTACATTTGTGTGTTTTCATATCGTACCTCTCATTACCCACTATCTCCGTTTCTGGCAATCCATCGAGTTGAGGCATATGGTATGTTCACAAAAAGTGATAAGAATTTATCGTAGAATTGTAAAGTGAAATAATATACAGGGTATTACCTTTAAAAAAACTAATGACAAAGCCATAGCTCTTGAATGAGACACCCTGTATACAAAATTTTTATTGCGAAAAATGCCCAAATAAAAATACTAATCGACCTGTCCGAGGATTTTAACATGAAATAGAAACCTAATTTTTTAATGAATTTGTTCCTTTCATCATGAAAGCACTGTATATATATATATATATATATATATATATATATATATATATATATATATATATATATATATATATATATAAACATAATTAAATATGCAACTGAATAACATATAAACTAAATAGCAATTTTGCATTATTATGCATTGAGAATGATACGATATTTGACAAGGAAAATGTGAATGATTTTTATTGAAAATTATATTTGATTTTTATGCCCTTACTAGTTGATATTACTTTTTTCTGTAAATATATTTTCAATATAATATCCGCAATTTCCTTATGTTCAACCTTCGGCGAATATAACTGTTTTTTCACATTTTAGAATAGGGGAACATCTTCCTTCATATTCAACAATAACCATGAATTTATAAGAAAGGACGTGGCAACAGTTTGCGTTTGTTACATTTGCAATAAATACCAGTTTATCCTATTACGAATCCCCATGAAATATCGCGCAATTATTATACAGAAATATTAGTGGGACACGAAGTTTCACCGTGCATCTTAAAGATGTCATAAACCTGAATTTAAAGGAAATGTGTCGTGAAATTTATTTTTTCCATGAATATGAAATTTTTTCTACCGAAAGGGTATAACAGAACCAACGGGTATTAAAATTTATGTAACTTTTTCTCCTTGAAAAGGAAATAGGGTCGTTATGTAAATTATACGAATCGAATCCACCTACTTGTTTGTTGAATATTTATTCTTATTTGAAGTATAATTCTGCTATGTTGGAGGTTTCGAAAATTTCCATTTAAGGAAATTTGACGGAGAAATGATGATAACCGTTTTCATAAGGAGCATCTATTTTAAAAAGTCATATATATAAATATATATATATATATATATATATATATATATATATATATATATATATAAATATATATATATATATATATATATATATATATATATATATATATATATATATATATATATATATATATATAAATATATATATATATATATATATATATATATATATATATATATATATATATATATATATATATATATATATATATATATATATATATATATATATATATATATATATATATATATATATATATATATATATATATATATATATATATATATATATATATAATAATTAATATTTAAATATATATATATATTAAAATATATAAATATATATATATATCTATAAAATATATATATAATATATATAAATATATATAATATATATATATATATATATATATATATATATATAATATATATATAATATATAAAAATATATATAAATATATATATATATATATATATAAATATATATAAATATATATATATATATATATATATATATATATATATATATATATATATATATATATATATATATATATATATATATATATATATATATAGGGTAAGTCTGGGAGAGACGGCCCCCTGTTTTTGAAAAAGCTCTTAAATTGAAACTACATGAGATTCTGAAACGAAATTTTTCTGAGTACAAGCTACATACATATATGAATGGAATAAATGTAAAAAATTATCGAAAAATAAAGAGATTTTTCCAAAAAAAAATTAAACACAATTTTTCAAAATTGGCCATCTCACCAAAAGTATGTGGGTGAGTTGGTCCAAGCGTAATGGGTGAGTTGACCCGAGCAGATATGAAATTACTAATTTTTTTTTTTTCGATAAATCTTTGCCGCAAAGATCACATAGGTTCACATATTTCGAACAGATTTCATGAAACCATTTCTGGCAGTGCACATGATGGATCCAGTCATCTTTTTTCGATGTATGTGCATACTGATCTCCACACCCGATGCATTCGGTATCGTCTTCGGAAATACCTCCGTCCGATTCTTGCAGTTCAAAGTCAGTTGTATCTTCATCTGTAGTAGACTCATTTGATATTTTCTTTCTTTTTGGCCTCATATTTTTCGCTGCGACTATATTCTTCACTCTTTCCTTTCCCTTCTTTATATTTTGAGTTTGTTTCTTTGCTCTCTTACATTTTTGTTTTTCGATATGCTCTGGCGATGTTAGAATGGCGGCAACTTGCTTAGCACGTTTTCTTACTTTTTCGGTGTTCGCAGATGAAGTGCTAGGTACTGGATTCAGTCTGTCCAACATCGTACCTGGAGTAACATTGATTGTGACTTCGTCAGTGCTGGAGCACTCACGAAGTACAGTGTCTACAACATTTAGTTCTGAAGTTGGTGTCTCTTCTCGATAATTTGAAGCTTCAGCTCCATCTACTGCTATATTGACATCATCTTCAGAAACCAAAAAAGCATAATCCGGTATGGCTTCAGGATTGTATGGGCATATTCGTGTACTCGAAATGCTGACGTGGCATTATCAACAGTCGCCGATTTTGACCAAGAATCGGACAATAGTTTTCCGAATTGTAATCTTGAGATTTTTCTTGTCGGGTTTGCTCTGATATATAAATTGCAAACATTAGTGAAATTAAATTTAAAGCTTTTGAAAAAAGCTCTATCTAAGGGATGTAGAAACTGGGTCGTATGGCTTGGCAAACAGAAGAGGATAACATCATGTTCGTCAGCATATTCCAGCATTTCTGGGGAATTACAGTGGCTCGCATGTCCATCTAGTATCAATATAACTTTTCCTTCGGGTTTTCTCGGTATAAAATGTTCTTTTAACCAGGTGAACATTAAATCAGTGCTGATGTACGCAGACTTCTCGTTCATATACACTGTCGAACCTGAAGGCATGCCGTCTTCCTACTCGATTTTTTTGTTTTTCTCTTTAAAAATACACACTGGTGGCAAATAAAAGCCCTCAGCATTACTACAAGAAATTACTGTATTCGTTTCTCCTTTCTCAGATGATGTGATAGCAGTGACATTTTTGGAGCCGTTTTTTGCAATAACGTATCCCGGTTTATTATTCAACTGCACACCGGTCTCGTCCATGAATATATTACTATATTTATTCATAATATTAGCTTCATTCAATGTTGATTCCAACAGGTTAAAATAATGATTTACTTCTGCTCTGTTCATTCCTTGGCAACGAGATAACGAAACGCCTTCAGCTTTTCTCACACTAAGATCAGGATTTCGCTTCAGGAACATTTTCAACCAGTCCTAACCATTTTGTCCCTCTTCCCTATTGAAGGTGTGTTTTATTTTTAGTTGCTCAGCCAAATTGAAAGCCATTGATTTCACACAATCACGAGTGGGCGCGAAACCATGTTTTTGTAGTTTCTGTATATGATCTTTCAATTTTGTCTCATTAAGTGTTCCAAGAACTGATGACGGCCCAAGATTTTTCTTCGAAAAATTATTACATCTTAAACTTCGTCTCAATGTTGGAGGTGGTATTTCGAAAGTTCGAGAAGCTTCTCGAAGGCCCATTGTACCATTCTGAATTGCGGTTGCAGCCATCAGCAAATGTTCTTCAGACCATTTTGCCCTCTGAACTGTTCCTTTTCTTTTGTACTCAGTTGGCATTGTCTGAAATTCAAATACGTTTTCAGCTTTATCTTTAGTTACTCAACGCCTTCGCTAACTTATCACATCATGGGATAGATGGACCACGAGCCATCAATCCCAATGTCTAGCTGAGCCATCTCTCCCGACGATAAGGGAGAGATGGCCCATCTGAGTTTTTTTTAGAAATATCGCTAACATCTCCACAATAACCGCCTAACCTAACATTGTATAACCTACAAATTTACCGTTACTCGGAAAATTGACTTAAAAATGCATTGTTATTCGAAAATTTCAACAAAATGTTAACGTCTCAAAATTTCTTAAGCCTTCAAAATATCATTATTTGCAGTAACTCACCTATTTCTCAAATTTCTTAGGAACAAACTACCACACACTTGTTGTAACCGAATTCGTTATTAATGGCTACCGGCACGCTTACGATCATTGTTTTATGCATATCTCTCCCGGAAATATATATATATACATATATATATATATATATATATATATATATATATATATATATATATATATATATATATATATATATATATATATATATATTATATATGTATATATATATATATATATATATATATATATATATATATATGTATATACATATATATATATATATATATATATATATATATATATCTGACCTGTCATTATGAATTATATTATATCCTGACATATTAAAGTAAATTCCTGCACTCAGCCAGGTTTCACTTACCGTACAAAGGTCAGAATCATTTGTCCTTGTGCAGTATTCGAAATATCCTCTGTTAGAAACGACTACCCCAGCATTCCACTGCATGAATTTGATTTGATTTTCCATCGAGAAGATTTTTAAATCTTTTTTGAAAATTTCTTCAAACCCACCCCGTTTCCTGACGTAAAGAGAATCGGTTGTATAATTTCAGCATGTTTTCGTTTCATTGTAAGAGTGCTTATACTATATGTAGTGCTATTCCTTATAGTTGGCCTCAAAGGAGGAACTGAGTGTTTGAATTCATAGATTGAGATATAATTTTATCCTTGTATACAATTGATTTAGATGAAGCAACTTTAACAAAACCTGATCCCAAGAGTTTTTGGATTCTCTATATGATATATTTTCTGTTGCCATATTCACTTTTATATCTTCTGAGCAGTATAAAATTAACAGTTTTTGAAATTAATAGGGGTCATGAGGATTTTTACAGAGGAAAAAGAAAGGTTTCAAGATTCTAATTGATTTTTACCATGTTCATTACATTGGTAGTCATAACTATTAGTCATAACATTATTAATACATCCTTCCGACTTTTGATAATTTGAAGGATACTCCCAGAACTGATTCCTCATTTGTCATATCTCAATCTATGGTTCTTATATCTCTCTTTCTTCTCACCAAAATTTTTGTTTTTTAAACGTCTAACTTTCCGATAAGAATTTGGAGGAAAGAAATTTGTCAGCAGATAAAAAAAAATAATCTCTAACTTGTTTTTGCAATTTTTATTCATTGTTTTTACTGATCGATAGAGGATGCAAATTACCGATTTTTTTCAACTCAAGGGACCTACAGTTTAACGCTGGTTCCGAACGGCCAATGGGCTTATATCTAAGTCATTACCCAACAGATTAATTTTTGAACCACTAAATGCAGGACATACACAACACCCAAGAGCAAGGTGGGACTCGAACCCACAATCTTCGGTTTACAAGCGATACACCTTACCGATGGGCTACCGAGGCCTCACAAATTACCGATGTTCTTGACCTAACTTGACGTGAAAAACGTATGGTCTCAAATCTAATAATTCAGAAAACGGTACCTTTTTTGAAAACTAACTACTAAGAAGTTGATTCAATTTGAGAAATATATCGACTTATAATTCCATTCTTATTCTTCGTAATATCGTTTAGGAATGAACTCGCCTGTTCCAGATAAGTTATTTCTTCAGAAAAACTTTAATTTTATGAACTACTCATTTTATCATCGGCCAGAACAGTCGTCAAAGCCTATTATAGCCTTGTGAATCAGTTCTTTATCAGAAGGGTAAGTATTTAAAGGAATACTGAGAGTTTGATAAACTTTGTATAGAAAATTGAAACACTAACTAATTAATATAATCGAACGCAGTGTAAACAATAGTAATGCCTGTGAACACTTCAGGCCCCTACATACGGATGTTGATGTCTTACCATATCAACGTGCATCCAAGAACGTGCAACCAATAACGTTAATGTGTATGTAAAAACACCCACATTTTTGAAGGCACACTCCGGATGAACGCCGCGTTGATGTTTTCTGAATCGCTTGAATTTTTGAATGCGCATTCAAATGAACACGTGCATCTCTCAACGTGTGGAGGCGATTCACCGATGTTCGTCCATTCTACAAGCAGTGGTTGCGGTTAATCTTTATTTTTATTTTTCTTTTCAAGAGCATAACTACACGCCACTGTCACAAGAGCTGAACATTCTTCTTCGAACAAAACTATGGTTTTGTTCGAACGTATGTACGCAATCTGCTTGCACGTTATTGGTTGCGCGTTTTTGTATTAACATATAAACGTCCGTGTGTAGTCCGCTTTCCGGCAAAATAAGTCTGCTGGAATCTAGTCAATCTAATCTATGATGCCGTTCATCTAATAGATTTTGTCCGGCTAGGGAGATAACATCGAGGCGACGAGTATTGCTAAATTTGATTTAGGATTCGTTTTGGTAGTTTGCCTTAGGCTACGGTTATAATGGATGAGTTTTTTGACGAATCACTGTTCGGACGAACAAGTCAGAAGATATCGGTGGTTATAGTAAATGCGTGTTTTGTTCTGTTTTCGCACATAGAGTGTCGTTCGTAAATTACGTAAAGATGGATAACAATAATAATAATTTTCAAGAATATTATCCGTACCTGAGAGTTTGATATTGGGATCTACCAGCTGCGCATAGATTTTGCATAATGCTAGACTATGGCATACCACCTGAACTAGTAAGACCACTCAAATGTTCAATGTTAAGTAGTATGTGAGAATGGGAGTATCCTCAGAACTAAATCCAGAACAGGGACTTGAAATCACGCTTTTTAACATATTATGAGGAAAGCTCAAGTTGACTTGAACGACGCCTTAATCCACAAGTCAGTCCAAATAATAAAAGTAGAAGATTTACCTACTGCTGGATATATCGCATCGAACAAGGTATGACGATAATTCCGAAGTATTGGAAACCGTTAATTTAATTCTCAACTACCAATTTGGAAATTCTAGAACACCGCATAGTAGTATGCTAAGGGGCCGAAACATAGACCAGTACAGAAGAAACTTCAGAATTGCAGAACTGATTCCGGCGGAAAAGTGGAAAAAACGTTGCAACGGCGTACTTTACGAGATATAGAAGAAACCACCCCTCACGATACATATAAAAGTAATGCGAATTCGATGGGGGTTCATATACAAAAATGGATGCGAACAGAGACAATTGCGGTGATTGACTCGAATCATATTTGTCACGCAGGAGAATGAGAGTGAAGGTTGACGATGTACAATCGGATATCTCGTAGGAGTTCCGCAGGTTTCTAACCTTGGACCACTATTGTTTTTGTTATTAGGTTATTTGTGAACGATTTACCGCAGTTCATTGAATGCAGTAAAAGCGTGATGTATGCTGATGATGAGACTGTGGTGGTATCTGGTTGTAGCGCGGTTGGTAGCTGGTGTGGCCAAGGTTTGCGAACTGATGGATGTCTGGTGTCAGAGAAACAGGCTTGTATTGAATCGTGGAAAAACGATATTGATGATAGCTTCAGATATCTGAGAACCAGCGTGAATCATTCTCTAAAGTTTCATCGCCATATTGAATATGTTTGCAAGATGCTAAATAGAGCATATTTTGCCCTACTTCAGCTGAGAAGTTGCATCGGTGACAGCGACTTGGTGGCAGTGTATTATAGCTGGCATATTGCTGCCTCTCATACAATATAATACTATGGGGCAATGCTGTGCAGTGGCAGAGAGTTTTTGTGGCTCAGGAGAGACTGATTAGGTTTATTTTTGGACTTGGACCACCAGATTCATGTAGGGAGATATTCAAAATGAACTCAATTCTAACATTTCCTAACATCTATATTTTTAATACAGCACTATATGCGAAAAAAACCTACATAAGTTTGAAACCAGAAACTCGAATACCATGGTGGTACCAAAACATCGTACATCCTTACTCAGGAAGTCCTCACATTACATTGCGATAACTGGTTACAATAATTTGCCTCTCCATTTGAGGAAGTTACCCTTTAAAAACTTCAGGCCGGCTGTGAGAAAGTACCTTGCATGTAACGCATCCTATTGCTTTTCCGAATATTTGACTATATAGTTTATTATCCTAGTATATTTTTGTTGTAAATCAATTTTTTTAGTGAGTATCGATTATATTTGTATGATTTATGTGTTTGAATCATAGAAATTGTATTAACATCATTGTTTATATTGATGAGTACACGCATTTTCGCCAAATATACAATAAAGATTATTATCATTATTATTAGTGGAAAGACGCCCCACTAGTAGAGTAAGATGAGGGGAGGCTGAAGTAATGTAAGAAAAGACTTACAGAAATTTTTTTAAATGAGAAGGTCGAGAAGAAAAGCGGGACACCGGAACGATTGGAGGCCAAGTATTGAGGTCATGGATTTGGAAATGCAGAACCAACGATTGGAGACCAAGTTGAATGGGTGGAATTAACGCAGTTGTATTTTTTATATTTTGATTCATGTTACAAGAGAATTAAGGGTGTAGATTATATTGTACTCAAATATTTCAAATCATTTTTATTATTTAATACTATGTTAAAGTTTTCAAAAATGTAATATTGCTATTCGTTAATGATTTTTTCCAAAATGAAGATACAATCATATTTGATTGTGATTATCAGTATTTGTATATTCAATGAGTGCATTTGATTGTGGTTCTACATATTTGGGTGATTTCAATATATTTTCTGTAAATTTGAAGCAACATAAGATTTTCTAATGTTCAATTTAGAATTATGATGTGTATCAATTTTATTTTTGTTTATACGTGTTTCAGACTGAATCATAAGAAGAAATAAGCTTCACGCTCGCGAAAATACCTGTAGATTACGAAGCATCTGTTCACAGGTTGTCTCGGACTTTTTTGTCCTCATCAGAACAGCTCAGCTAAGTTGGGGATAGTCAAACTTGGAAATGGAAAAATAAAACAAATAGAATCCTTCTAAGGAACTATCATATATTTGCAGCTACTGCTTCACCACTCCAAATTTAGGAGCAAGATCTTCACATTCGTCACGGAGGCAACTTATGTCTACAAAATGTCGGACCAACTAGACTTTAAGTTGAGCAATAAGCGTCAAATGGGAAGATACTAGTATATTACGAATTTTGAACGTCATAAATCACAAACGAACACGTGTTTCGGACTTCCTTGTACTCATCATACATTAAGTTCGCTTTATTTTGACTGAATAAGTTAAGTACGGTATGAGCTTCAATCCAAAACAAAATTTAGGCTTTAAATGACTCACCACCTGCTCTACTACCTATAATATAACCGATTCCGTTTTGAGTTGTGTGACGCCGTCTTCTAATTCTTTGTGGAATTTTCATGTTCTAACATAAAAACGCGAGAATGCAATGAAGTCGATTGTAACGAGCCTGGCATAAAGAGTTAACTACCCCTTGTTAATGTGAAATTCAACTGCTCAATTGGATCGGCTATCTTTCTCCACGAGAAGCAAGCAAATATAAATTGCTTCTGATTACTTAGTTTACGTTCGCTCGAGGCACTTCTTTCTCGAGTAGTTTATTGCTTCATTAAATATTACTTCATTATAAATCGAAATTCATTATATGGTTCGAACGTATTAGACAGTTTCATCTAACTGAATATTTTTTTGCGACCATAACACAATACTGCTCAATAATTGTCTTCAATCAAAAAATAAGTGTTCAAGCATGTCTTCAATCAAAAAATAAGTGTTTAAGCATGTCTTCAATTTCATTTCTTTACCTGTTAACACAACGGGGTCGTTGTATTATCGATATACAATCTATGATTTCCATGAAATGTCAAAATGCAAGCTACGAATAATGAAAGCTTTGTTCAGTTAGATTTACCCCGAAAATAACCACAGCCGAAAAATAGGCATGTGTCAATATTTAATCCCAGAAATATAAAAAAAAAAATCCTACAAATCCTCCACAGATTCACGGAGGCAAAGGGCAACAGCGTTAAATTCAGATACTGTGTTACTTAATTATATCATGACTGAATATTAACAGAACTGTAGACATTGAGAAATAATTACTTAAAACATCTATCATTCCTTAAGAGAAAATCAGATGACTCATATAATTTCGTAATTATTATGTTAGTCGTAGAAAAAGAATAGTATATAACTCCCACTTTTATGGTTTGCAGCATTCGCCTACGGCTGAAACTCCTGGGAAATAACTATCATTCCGAGCTTGTTATACAATAAAGGATTACTATTGAAATCATGTTTATGATTGATGATACATCAATAAACATATATATGTATATATATATATATATATATATATATATATATATATATATATATATATATATATATATATATATATATATATATATAATAAACAGCTCGATGTTAGTGGCTGAAACGTAATCACTTCAGCGAAACAATTCTATAAACTAATAGATCATGAAAATTGTAGATTATACGACTGTTCACAGGAATTATAGTTTGTGTAGTTATTTAGTACATTGTTCAAATATACAGCTCCAGAGATCAGTTTTGAATACCATAGATATACATATGCGAGTAAAAAGAGAACGGCAAAATTTCGTCACTGAAAACATATTTTACAGTAATTTTTATTTTTTTCACATAGAAATTCTTAAACCCTTAGTACATTTTGAGGGGTTGTGAAGGTAAGCAATTATTATTTCATTCTTACCTGATAGACCGTCGTCAATTTGTGAGGATGGTCGTAGGTTCATTCAATAAAACAAAAGTTTTACTCTTCAACCTTCTTTATTCGGAGGTTCATACTCATCACTCTTTAAAGACTCTCGTAGGACTCCAGATAAGATCCACGACAATGTTGAACGTAAGTTCGTTACAGTCGAATCAGCTCTTTAATGGATAATATATAACGATTATATGGAACAATAACAATTCGAGTTTATTCTACTAGAAGTAATGCAATGACCTGTGAATTCCGGCAACCACTGTCGCAATACTTCCTGTACAAAAAACTCGACTAATATGAAAATTAACATGCCCGTTTCATTACTAAAACTTTGTGTGACTAGAGCGTGTAAGGTCGCCTGAGTTTATACCCACCTTTGGGATGCCTCAGGGGTCTAATCTTGGGCAACTGTTATTTATTCTGTTGATGAATGATTTGATGGATAATGTCAAATCACCAAATTTGATTTTCGCTGACGATTTGAAGTTATATTATCAGATTCGTGTAATCGCAAAATATGCTCGACTTCAGCTGGCGCTAGGTTATGTTGAAAGCTATTCTGAAGATATTTTTTTGTGTTTGAAGTGTCGAAATATAATGATGTGACTTTCCCTAGGAGAATGGAATATTGAGGTCTGATTATTCCACCGGTGGTAGGGTCCTTTCTCTTCTTGATAGGGTGATCTTGTGGTCTTTGATCAGAAATTTTCCTTCATTCCACAGTTCTCTGAGCTTATTTCATTTGCCTCGAAAATGTATGGTTTCGTTATTCCCAATGGCAAGTATTTCAATAATTCTTGAACGGTTATAACTCTCTTTCATTCTCTTCTCCGTAAGTTCAAATATGACAGCATGATTTGGCATCCTATTTATTTTTGCCAGCAATACCATCTTGAGGCTGTTCAGAGAAGGTTTTTGAAGTTCTTGGTTTGGAGAGAGGACAAAGTTGATCCACCCAGAGTTGTGCCCTCATTATTGAGGACATTTGATGTAATTCCTTTGCAGGATAGGAGAGAACCTTTATGTCTCAAATTTTGATAGAAAATACTACACAACATAATTGACTGCCCTTCTCTCTTGTCTGCTCTGAGATTTTATATTCCAAGAGAAGCTTCCCGTAATATAGAATTATTCCATCTAGAAACTCCAAGCACCAACTTTTTTCTGCAATTCCCTATGTGGTTCATGAAGTGTACATTCAATTCCGTTGTGAGTGAATGATTTACTTTCGGTTATTGTTAGGAGTTATGTAAGTACACTAACCTTAGTAGGTTAATTTCAAATAGAATTGAATTGGATTGTATTAAGTTAAATAAAGTTAAGTTAAATATCAGTTAAGTTAAAATCTAATGATTATGTTTTCACATTCGGTTATGCAATTTTCTCTTTTCTTGTTCTTATTCCTGCTATTGACTTGAGTAAAAGATTAGTAAGTCTTTTTTTGAAGTTCAAGATCAACTTTCGAGATGTTTATATTACTTTCATATTACTTCTGTTTTATTCAATTTTGTTCCATATTCGTCTTCTCTTTTGCTCTCTGGCGCTGTGATTTGATTTCTTCTTTATTTAGCTATAATTTCATTCTTTTCTCTAATTTGGTATAATACCTGTTGGAAATGAAGGAATTATTATTATTTTTGAAGTCTGTCCGGTTATACTGTGTATAAAGTTCGATGGAAATAACTGTAATTGCAAAAAACTCAAGACGAAAACCAACCATGTTTTGGAAAATTCTAACAATTCGTATCTTGATAATTTTTCGAAAAACATTCACATACTTAGTTTTTTTAATGCTCTCAGCAACTTCACTAAATGCCCTAGGAGGTAAATAACATGCATCGATAAAGAAAACTGTGCATACCTCGGAATCGGTCACCTCTAGAGTTGTAGAAGAAGTGAACTTTTTCACTTGAAAAAGGTGTCAATAGATTTATCAGAAAGATCCACTCTAGCAGCGTAAGAAGATAGATACTCCAGCAATCAGCATCTTATATTTGTTCAAGTTTGCATATTGAGTATTTCGGACCATGAAATTGGTCGATCAACCTGTAGTAGAAGTCCATCATATTCCCAAAGTGCAGTGGTATATATTCATAAACGACTTTGTGTGTTTTTCTACAACGTGAATTCATATATTCGTTAAAAATCTTCCTCTCGAACGACAAATATAGTATATAATCAAGACCAAGTTTTTATATGATATAAAAGATAAGTCTTTAAGCTACAGTTCCACCGGAAGAACATTTCGTTGCTGAATGTTTCTCTTTGTTGCCATAGGTAGAAACTTATGGCAACATACGTAAACTTCTTTTTTCCACTGAAGCAACTGAAATTGTCAATAGTTGATGAGAATTTGGTTTAATGAGTTCGTTATTTTTGGAAGAATTCCGGAAGAATAAGTTCTATTTATTCTAATAAACTCAAACAAATAAATCTCGATCAAATAGGAAATCGATTTGTATAAAATCTTTTAGAAAAGGGATGTTAGTTAATTATTTTGTAACTGTTCTAATTTTTTTGTTATCATAATTTTAGGGTTTGATTTCAAGAAAGAGTCTATTTCTCAAAGCAGAAAATAAAGGAACATTCGCTTAATATTTATGGGTAGTGATCAAAACGAAGTAGCTGATTCTGAATTGAGGCGTTGACTATGAAAAGGAGGTAAGTGCCAAAACTTAAATTTTCCAGGAGGAGCAAAAAACCAAATTGATACATGAATAAATAACAAGAACGCACCTTCTGGAGTAGAAAATGTATTTACTATACGGTTACATGCAAACATTGTTAGATAATAATGTAAAAAAAAGATTCAAAGATTATTTACAATTATCTTTATAAATGTATAGTGAACCCATGCTGCGGCACTTGTCACCTTTGCAAAGCAAACAGTCATTTTTTTTTTATTTATTCAAGTACTCTAAGAGATAACAAGATCCATAATGAGTACTTATAACATGTAAGATTGTAGAGTGACATGCATGTCCTAACATTTCAGGAACTTATATAAATTTTTTTAACTTAAATAACTATTGTAGTCAGAGGAAGAGATCACTTTTTACAAATCATAGGTTCTCTAGGAGGAGTTTTTTCATCTTTCTATTGAAACTGTCAATGGACGGACTGTTTTTAATATGTTCGGGAATTTTGTTGAACCATTGTAGAGCTTGAAATGTAGTCCTTTTTTTCCCAACATTACTTGCATTTGGTAGTATGTGGAAATGTTGATTTGTTCTAGTATTGTAATGATGTATGTCACAATTTTGAGTTAGGTTGACTTCTGTTTCAGTCTGGTTGTTTTTGATTTTGTGAATAATTTTGACACTATCCAGTTTAACTATTTCAGGGACTTTCAAAATTTTTAGATCTTTGTAAAGCATTGTTGTATTTGTCCTATATGGAAAATTAAATAAAGTTTTAACTATTTCATTCTGGGCTATTTGTAATCTATTGATATATTGTTGTCTTGCTTGGCCCCAAGAAGCAGCTAAGTAAATCAGATGTGAATACACATTCGAATAGTATATTTGGAATTTAGTTTTTTTGTTGAACTTCATGGCACTGTGTTTTAGGTGATAACATAGATAGTTCTGTTGCCACAAGCGGCATTTTGTGACACCGCTCAAAACTAAACGGGAGGTGATAGGCACTTACCTCCTTTTCAACGCTATTGGCATTGGCATTTAGAATCGTTTCAGTGAAAAAAATAATTTTCGGCAATTTTGGCACTTACCTTCTTCTCAATGTCAACGCCTCAATTACTCGTTTGAAATTATTAACCTATTCGGACCCCGAGGTATCATATATGATACCTGAGGATCTGAAGCATGTTTAGACTGCTTAAATTCAATTTACGGGTGTATCCCGTTGGTATCGTATCTGATATGCTTTTCGCGCCTCAGAAATTCACATTTTACCGCCTTCCAATCAGTTCTGTGGAAACAACAGAACAAATAACATGGCCTCGCAAGTTCATAGACGAAAGAATTATTATTTTAAACGTAAGTAAAATAACATTGATATTGAAAAAGCCATTAGCTTATAATTTTTTATGATTGGAGTTAGGAGAAAATAGTAAATTTAGTTTTCAATTATAACATCGGACATTTGGACCGTTGTATCACTGCTGATACCTTGGGTTTTCGAGACTACAATATTTCTTGAATTACTAAAATAGGTTATAAACGTTCACCGGGTTCATTTCAATTTTTCACAGCACTTACTCAAGCTGAACTGGAGGAAGAAATTGCTGAAATCGATGAGATGTCAGATTTGCAAAAAATTGATTTGGACAACTCAAACTTTGAATCTTCAGAAGATGAAGACAATTTTGAGCTGTTAATCTTCCTGAGGTGACTTTGCCAGAAAGAAACGAAATAGCTTCACAAGATATTTTCGACTCTACGGACCATGAGTTGCCTTTAGCAAATCTCGTGGATCGTGACAAATTACAGAGTAACTTATAAGTGAACAATTTACCAGAAAGAATTCAAATATTAGTATTCCTCTGGTCAAGGTCTCATAAAGTCTATAAAACAGCTACTAGAGTAATTCTCAAAATATATAGACCAGATACATGGTTGGAATATCGTCAGCATGAAAATTGTCTAGGCTTCCGAAAAAAGCATATTTTAGATTATTTGGCATCCAAAACAAAATATGCTGAAACCCTAGCATTCAATTCCAAACATGTAGCAAGTGACGAAAGCAGTTGTGAAAGGGATTAAGATGGACCTGCAGACAAAGTAAGAAAAGTGTTACCTGTTCCGCTACAAGAGCTAAGAGCATGAAGCCAAACACCCGTTCTCCAAAAATTAGGTCCAAATGCAGACTTCCAGGTTGTGACAAGTTGACTTAAATAAAATGTATTACTTGCAAAGCATTCTATGGCTTTTACTCGAGCAGAATATGTTTCGAAGTAGCAAATTCTTGATTAGAATTTACATTATGCCAAACAAGTTTGATGAATTGGATTACTAACATTTTTCAAATTTGTATTGTCAAATACTCAAGGTATCAAATATGATACCACCCCCAAAGCCAACCCCAAAGACACAGGATTTTTTCAATTAATTTTCTGTTGTTAGTTGTTTCTATTTCAACTGAAATATACGTATATTGTTAAAATTTAGAAAAGAAATTCACTTGGGTCCGAAGAGGTTAAGAGAAGTAATCCGAAGTAATGATAAATAGATCTGGCTGCATTCAAGAAAAGGACGGTAGCTATAATCTAAGTTATCTTTCTAACAACGGACCTAAAG
Source organism: Cynegetis impunctata (assembly GCA_030704885.1). Lineage (NCBI taxonomy): Eukaryota > Metazoa > Arthropoda > Insecta > Coleoptera > Coccinellidae > Cynegetis > Cynegetis impunctata. Next base: position 817,572 of record JARQZK010005076.1, read on the forward strand.
CACCGTATTGATTGTTGTTCATTCTTTTTTTGCTGTGAAGTGAGACTCAGAGTATCATCTCTTTTCAACTTTTTATCAATCAGTGTAAACAATCTAATCGTTATATTTAACGCGGTTTATGCCGTGGTATCTTTTGGACCTAAAATAGTTTTATATATTATTATAAGTTACCTAAGATCCGATGGATAGAATTTACATATTCCATATCGGAAAATATTGAATGATAGATAAATTGTAAACACCAGTGATCACTTGTGCTTGTGAAAACCTTATTTTTATTCAGTAACAAATTAAATTTTGATTTTTCTTTCATAATTAAATTCCATATTCAACGATAGCACACCCTATGCTTATTTAATCTTTTCCTACTGATAAGTCTCAAGCAAATTTTCTACATTTTCTCAAGACATCCCTTAAGAGGTAGTGGCGCCCTTCCAATCTTGTTCTTTGATAATATTACACAAACGTAGAAATTAAATTAATACACAGTTAATACTACAGGCTAAGTAGTACCCTACACTGTTGCAGTGTCCTGTGATTATGTTTGAGATTAACCACCCAAATTTCAATGAAACCGAAGAATCCATTAAAAAGTTATAGGGGTGGCCCATCACTCATTTACACCCGGTTTATATATATATATATATATATATATATATATATATATATATATATATATATATATATATATATATATATATATATATATATATATATATATATATATATATATATATATATATTTATATAAATATATATATATATATATATTTATATATATATATATATATATATATATATATATATATACATATATATATATATATATATATATATATATATATATATATATATATATATATATATATATATATACCGGGTGTAAATGGGTGATGGGCCACCCCTATAACTTTTTAATGGATTCTTCGATTTCATTGAAATTTGGGTGGTTAATCTCAAACATAATTTCGAATTTTTTCACATACGAAATCAATATGGCTAACTTCCGGTTTCACAGAAAACGATATAAAAATTGAAACTTTAAATGGAACACCCTATATATTTTTACATATATTAATTCTGAAGCTTCAAATACATATATTCCTTCTGTCAAATGTCAATTCCAGCGCCGTTTCAATTTTGTTTTTCATTCTGTTTTTTTTATCGTAGATGGCTGCGACGTCGTCTAAATCATAGATAATTGATTTAAAATATCGCCCAGAGAAATAATTTTTCAAAGAATTCATTTTCGTGAAGTTTGTTAACGATTAAATTCTCTTTCGAGCCAAAACTCAGTTTTTTAAATAGAAACATACATGGGCCACCGTGTATATCAAAAAGCTCCTTCAAAATCCTTCATAATGATTCACTCGTCAGTTTTCTCAATTTCTAAATAACGAAGTAATTATTAAAAATCTTATTCTTATTAGTTCCCTTTGCTCCCGAGACCGACCCTGTTAACGAAATATGAAAAAAAAATTTGACAGATGGAATATATGTATATGAAGCCTCAGAATTAAAATATGTAAAAATATATAGGGTGTTCCATTTGAATTTTTATTTTTTATTTCGTTTTCTTTGAAACCGGAAGTCAGCCATATTGATTTTGTATGTGAAAAAACCAAAAATTATGTCAGAGATAAACCACCCAAATTTTAATAAAATCGAAGTATCTTTCGAAAAGTTATAGGGCCCATCACTCATTTACACCCGGTATATATATTTATATATATATATATATATATATATATATATATATATATATATATATATATATATATATATATATATATATATATCACAAATTTTATGGCGGTAGGCGTTTTCTAGTGTTACTTCCTTCCATAAACAACATAAAGCAACTTGGCGTGTACAATTTTTTTGTGGCCAAATGTTGATTCATCTTAATTATTGGAAAATCCTCATGGTGCCAAGAGGCTACAAAACTTTCCACATTGAATATTTTCAAACTATATTATACATATTGAATTATATTTTATTTCTATTACAAGTAATCAGTATAATTAATATAATTCATAGAATATGATTTCAAAGATTTGAGAATTTTCTTGCTATAACGAAGTCATATTGAGATTGAATTATGTGAGGTCTGAGGTTAGTTTTCATCATAAAAAATTGAAACATGAGTCTTAGCCTTATGGAAATATTTCTCAAAAAATTTTCTAGACTTCTTTCGTTTGAAAAATTAGAAATTGTTGGTCTGTAGTCACGAATTTCGTAACTTCCTGATAATTTTTTTTGCTTTAATTGAACTCCACATCACTTTATATTATATTGAAGTAATTAAATTTTCACCAAACAGTTACTTAACATCTTTTAAAAATACAAATTCAACAACTGAAGCGTCTAAGAGAACAGGGTGAACGCAAACATTCGTGTTTATCTTTTTCAAGAATCAAGGCGATTTCAGCAAAACTCATTTCTGTTGATTGTCGACAGAGTGCGAGCAACAGTCACGTAGAAAAAGAATGTTGAGTAGTTAAGGGAAAATTGAAAATGCTGTGTTTTGATTGTGCGCCTTAATTGAAATATTCAGAGGATGGAAATGAAATATTCGTTGAATCAACACTGTTGCAATTTTGTTATTTGAATCAGTAAAATGTTTTGTATTCCTCTTAAAACGTGTTGGAACAAACTTGGCTGCTAGACTAACGAGAGCACAAAAAAAGAAGAAAAATAATTTAATATCAAACTTTACGATAGAGTTTATATATTAAATGTCCCAAAGTTTTAAATTTGGATCAGATGACAGAGTTCTGTCTGGATGGAGGTAATTGTTCTTTATATAACCTTATTACTTTTTTGATTGAATACAATTATTGAATTGAATTTGCATTTACTTGGTGAAAGCTTTGCAAAGAAATAAAAACTAACTTTTTACAGGTGAAATAAAATATATTGAGTAAACGCGTTTCGTCATATCATTGACTTCATCTAGTACTAAATAATGGAATTACAAAACAAAAAACAATCAATTTTTTCGAAAAATTGAACATATTATATATATATATATATATATATATATATATATATATATATATATATATATATATATATATATATATATATATATATATATATATATATATATATATATATATATATATATATACACTGGTCAGCAAAATTAACGCACCACTGAAATTTGGGTCAATTTCAAAGTTAATGCGAACTGCTGAATCGATTTATATAAAAAAAAGATCAACGTAGCTTAAATCTTCAGAAATGACGTTACGCAAAGAGAGAATCTTTAAATTCGAGTTTTAGGCATATACTGGGTGTTTGAAAAAAACTAGTAAAATGCACAACATTTGTCATATTCTGTGGGAATTCCCACAGCATTTAATAAGCAAGATAAAAAAGTGAATAAAAAAACAAAATGCTTGTAAAAGATGGGGCTATATTTTGTCTTACTCGAATTTAAATTTTCTCTCTTTGCATAACGTCTTTTCTGAAGATTTAAGCTACATTGAACATTTTTTTTATCTAAATCGATTCAGCAGTTCGCGAGAAAATTAACTTTTAAATTGACCCAAATTTTAGTGGTGCGTTAATTTTGCTGGCCAGTGTATATATATATATCCTATATATATATATATATATATATATATATATATATATATATATATATATATATTATATATATATATATATATATATATATATATATATATATATATATATATATATATATATATTTATATATCTTCATAATTTACTGACCACATCCATAATAAATCTACTATCTTGTTCTACTAGGTTTAGCTCAATTTATAGCAAAAAGTTTTACTTATTACTTGCGCATTTCAACATTTGTCTTTTTCAAAATAATACCTAACAATTACCTCACATCACAGTCAATTTATAAAATTCCATCTCCTTCTCTCTTACTCACAGGGCCACCGTGGTTTCGATGAATGATGTTGTTATGAATTCTTTTGAATTCATAATATAAAAGCCTTATCAGTAAGTGAATTCACAGCTTTTTTTTTATTTCATTGTAACAAGAGATCCATAATTGAGGTATCTTCAGACCATGTTTTTTTTGTCGTACCAATTCGTAATAACTGAACCGACATTATTTTCATATCATTTTTTTTATTGTCATATCATATTTTTTACAAAAATATAGTTGAAAAGAAGTTTAGGTATAAATTAAAAACTCATCACAGATTAAAAATATTTATTGCTTCTTCGGACTAAAGTGAAGAGGATATAATATGTAATAAATTTTCTCTAGATAAATACATGCATACGCTATAGCTACTTTAATCTTTTCCTACGTGTGAGAAGTATTGACTTTATGTTAACATCCTATATTTTCGGAATTTTTATTGCTTTCTATTCCAAAAATGCGTACTATATAAAATGTTAAAAAAATTTAGGTCAGTCAAAGCTCCTTGGTGAAATTTCAGTTCTTGCCACAGTCTCTAAAGTATGGATTCTATCAGAAAAATTTTTTTTTGTCGTATTTATCAATTTTAGATATTCTGTTTTTTATTCCCAGCATAAAAATATATGAACTTCCTCAGATGGAACTTCTGAATGGAAGAGTTATGTTCCCAGGAAGGCTGAAAATTATGTCGGATATAAAAAATTTTTATTTCAATATTATGTAAAATTTAAAAAAGTTAGAGTATGATTGTTCTACTAATCATTCCATATGTAGAATAGTCCTGGTCCTCAAGTAATCCTTGAAGTATTTTTCACAAAGATCTGTTAACAAGTAATTTGTTTTTTCATATACTATAGGAATATAAAAAAGAAACAATAATTCACATTTTTAATTATATGCCTCCTTTATGATAATCATCAAGACAAAATGTTCTCTTTCGATAGTTTATATGGCAAAAAACTTTTTTGAAAATATTAAATAGGTTTTCTTCATTTGAAAATTCCATGATTATTCAGGGGAATTTTTCTAATTTTGGGTGTTTCAATTAATTTTTTTTAATGTTGACAAAATATTTTTTGAACAGTCGTTTGGAGTATGTAAGTTTTTTTTAGATAGCACCACTACTCTAAAGTCTGGAGCAAGAAAAAAATTTTGGAATTATTACTAAATTACAGGGTTGTGTTAATTCTAAGAACTAAATTTGTGACCCTCTAAAGAGATTTTTCGAATATTTTCAATATCCATTGCTTTCTTTCCATTTGAAGAAGCCATAATTTCAAATATATTAACGTTTTAAGCGGGACACGAAATATGATAAATTTTTCTAAATAATGCAATATAATTGGTCTGACTGATCTTAGATATACATATTGATATTTATTGTAAAATACATTGATCTGCATTATTCGAAACTCAGAAGCTTCATATTTGTAATTATGGCTGATTATTCTTCCTATTTTCTCATACTTTTATCCTTTTTATGTTCAAAGTTCAAAATAATATTGTTTCCATGAAAACCACTTCATTGTATATAAATTAGTCAATTATCTGTTTCTATTATTTATGTGGATATATAAGGTGAATTATGTGAATTAAAAAGAAATATATTTCAAGGTTTTGTGAAGTTCCCAATCAAGATTTATAGATATTTTTTGAGCGAAAATATTCTCATCCTATTGATTCATAACAATTATTCTCAAAATATAACTTCTTGTTTCAATATTGCGAATATTCAGTTGTTCTTTAGGATCTAAAGTTTTAAAATTTCTGAATGAAAATCTATTTTTAAAAAATTGAAGTGAATCGCCTACTCAAGAAAAATACTTCAGTAGCAACCTGTGATAAATATTAGGAATTAACTTCTTTTCTTATTTACTCATTAAGATGCGATACAAACGGAATAGTCTTCTCGAAGTGTAGCGCGGTTGAATAAAAGTTATGAATACCAAAAAGGATCGAATTTCAATTTGAACTCAATCCATATACTAAATGAATTAGTACAATAACGAGCGCGTGCTCTTCTCAGCTGATAATAATATTTTAATAAATGATTATATCGTGTTTTATGAGTGTTCAATCAAATATCCATTCAGTTGTATCAAAAATCATTTTTTTTCTGTTTGACATTCCAGAATATTATGCTGCATGAAAAAAAGTAACGACTAGGAATCCTGTGAACACATGCCCGCCTTTTTATTCACAATGTAACAATCATGTGATGAGGATAACCTGATAAACAACAAGAGAAATATAAATTTTTGAAAAAAATTTTAAATACTAAATATTAATTACTCCTCAAATGCATTCAAATAAAAGTACTGTCTACATGAAGAGTCTTAAATTAAACCAGTTTTCATTCAATTGTTAGATGCGCAGGCGTCACTGATGCAAGATCAGGACTTTCTATCTGATACAGTAAATAGTATCCCTACCATTTCACGTTGAATCTGTCTGCATGGTAAACATTTTAGAATGCCACATGGCCGTGGCGAAAGTCACTTATTATATTCCAGAATGTCTTTCTAAGCGAATGTGCTTAATAGTCGAGTCACCAGCCGTTTTCCCGTGGAATTTTGAGAATCAAGGTCGATTTTCTTGAAATTCGGATTAAGGTAGTATTTAAAACGTTCTTCAAAATCTATAATGTGCCGAAGTGTGCTTTTGCCTTAGGAGTGAAAGCTACCCCTTCTAGGGGATGAAAATGATTTTAATCAAAATAACATCAGAAATTGATAAATTGACTAATTCTAAGCAACTTTTGTTCTATAAAGTTTTTTTTGTATAGTTGATAATTTTCGAGTTATTAACGATTGAAAATATGCAATTTTCATTGAAAAAACGCATGTTGTTAAACAGTTTTTTACGAATAACTCTAAAAATTTTCATTTTATTGAAAAAGTTATCTGAAACAAAAATTAAGCTAATAATAGAGAAAAGATATTCGTTTTCGAATGACCTTTGTGAACTCAACAACGTCTGAGTTATTACTCGTTGAAGAATGGTTATTTTTCGGGAAACCCAAAATTGAAAACTTTAAACCTTGAATAATTCGAAAATAATGAAATTTTTGGGTAAAACTCAAGAGTTCCTCTTCAAAGTACAAGAAAAAACCTTCAAAATTAGTTTTTATACAAAAGTCTTTTTATAAGAATTGACTGACTTATAATAAAAATAATGTCACTTTTTATAATTTCTTTTTAAAATTTAACACTTACTCTCTTGTCATGACCATCCTATATAAAATTAATCGTAACCCACTTTCAATTATTTTAACTCAAGTGTTATGAATATGATCCATGTGATTTGACAAGTTTGGAATGCTTAATTTATAAAAAATTGTTGATTGAATTGAAAATCGCATTTTCGTAATTTTGAAAAAAAATTAATTTTTCTCAAATAAACCATAAACTATACATGATAATTATGAGAAACTGTTTTGGTTGTTAATTGTAGGGTGTTTCTTACTTAAAATGTTGATATCTTTTTGATCTTTGTATCACGAAATCTGAACGAGATATGTTGGCTCAAAATTTGCATTCGCGTATTAATTGTGGCTCATCCAAGCCCTTTGAGGTCAACCCTTTTCAAATGAAAAGATACAGAAAGTTTTAATCAACGTGGTGTCAAAGACCTTTAAATTCCTTACGGAATGTTCTTTTTGAAAATACTATAGCTCAAAAAATGAGGGAGTAATCGTCGAAAAACCAACTTTTTAAATTTTTAATTTCTAAGCAAAATTCCGTTTCACTGGAATATTCTTCTGAAATTTTTGAAATTGAATATCCAAACAGTGCAGATTTGATACTATTTTCTCACAGCTTCACTGGATGTGACTCAATTTCTGCCTTCTTCAATAAAGGTAAAAAAAAATTCATCGACATTTTAGAAAAATGTTCCGAAGTAAGAGAAAAGGCGAAGATTTTTTATAATAATTCTTCAACGCTTGAAGATATTTTAGAAGCCGGTAGATACTGTACCGAAATGTTGTTTGGACTTACTAAAGACACTATAAATTGAATACATTGAAACGTGTTACAAACTTGTCTGAATACCTCGAACAAATCAGATATAACTCATTTATTAATTTAACCACTAAAAAAACGGTGAGATTTTCATCTCTTGTCCCAACAGTTGGTGCTTCCAATAAGCACATAATATGGCTGGGTAACAAAAATATTAATTATATTGATTGGGGTAGGATTGAAATTTACGAAATTTTGCATCCAATCAAAAACCAAAATGAACCGGCACCTGAGGAGCTTTTGCAAATGATATTTTTTAATTTCAAAAAGGGATGCGGTTACCAACGAGTAGGTCTCTTCTGCAATGCAAATTGCAGAACTTGCAGTGAAAACACTTGTCTAAATAGAACACCAGTTTTAGACCAAGAGGAAGATGTGGATACCGAGAGCGACGAGGAAACGAAAAACTATATATATATATATATATATATATATATATATATATATATATATATATATATATATATATTTATAAAAATTTATTTTTATCATTTTCACTCATTATTACTGCAAAAAAAATGCAATATTTTAATTTTTGGTCACAAAGGGTGGTTTTTATAGGGGTTGTGTTTAAAAAACGACAAGAGTTATTTATATCACTGATGAAATATTCTCGATTCACTATTAATGCACTTTTGAATCATTTCTTATTGTGAAAAAATCGTTGAGATTATTTTTCAATTCATATTTTCAGGAGAAGACTTATAAGGGTTGAAGCGTTTTGGCCAATGATAATTTCTTTTAAATACAGTTTAATAATTCAATATGACGCAATTTTCAATTATTTCAAGTTATAAATACCTTTAAAACTAGTTTTAGAAATTACTACCATCAGGGGATGATTTGAAGGGGTTGCATCTATCTGATTAATCGTAAACTTGTTTGAGTATATCAATAAATCTACAAATTATTCATTTAAACTTTCTTTCTGCTAAAAACATGCTAAAATCTACGATTTTTCAGTTTTTAGCGATAAGGGGTAGTTTTCACCCCTAATAGATAAAAAGCACATTTCGGCAGAGTATAGATTTTGAAGAAGAGGGTGAGAAGAGCTCAATTCCAAATGTTTATCAAAATCGGTGCTGATTCTCAAATTCCACGGTTTTACAGTTTTTTACCGCTGGTGACTGGACTATTATTGAAATTGCAATAAATTAAATATAGTACTCGTGATGGTAGTTATAATATAATTAACTTTGCATTTTCTTCTCGCATCGATCTGATGAATCAAAGCTTATCACACGAAACTTTTATTCCGCTTAATTCAGTTAATTCACTAATTCAGTTCACCCTATATATCTAATAAATCAGGTATTCTATTAGACTGGAGATACATGTCGTTCAGAAGTTGACCTGGTGCGTCCATATATTTCCAATTTAGATGAAAATCGGTTGGTAAGACCGACCGATTTTCATTAAAAATGTATCAACGTCCACTTTTTACCTTCGTTTTATAGTCAACTATGAATAGAGTATGCATGTTTTATTATGGATTCTCTAAACATAAATCTCATCCCATCACATGGGAACAATATTTTTGTATCATATATAAAAACACTGGTCGGTTTATTCTCACGAATTTACAAATAACACTTATTCCAAAATTTGAACAAGATTGGCTGAGACCGTTTGAATAGACTTTGATTTATGTTTTGAATTTGCTGGATAAATACAAAGAGTATATTTCGATCAGTATTGAGAGGCCTAAGCAACACCCTTCGGTGAGTCATTTCTGACTTTTATATTGATAATAATTTATTATGAAGACATTTAAATAGAATATTTTTTCATGAGAATGAACTCAAAGGATCTCCATAGACCTTTTTATAAGAATGGATTTTTCGTATTTTTTCCTTGCTCTCACAAAAACGAATATTCATTCTACGTGATAGAATTCCTTTGAAACCACTAGGTTATGTTTGTATCAGGTTATCACAAATTATTCACAATTGAATCTTTTATCTCCAACCTATTTTCGTTTTTTTGTGGATATTGTGTGGATGTTTATAATAATAGTGTGAATACACATGGAAAATACGAGTATAGTTGTGACTGAACCTTACCAAGGTCTAAATGAAGTACTGTATCTTTAATTGCTTTTTATCTTGTTTCTTTAAGGTATTAAAGTATTCAATTGAATTTTCAATGGTCCCATATGGTCGTTTAATTTTGAAAAAGATAAATAATCAATACTTTCATTCCTATTGAATGACAGATAGTTGTATCTTTCCTGGACTTTAAAATATTCTGAAATTCATGAACGCCAATGCAATTTCAATCTTTATATCAGATATATATATATATATATATATATATATATATATATATATATATATATATATATATATATATATATATATATATGACTGTATTTGAATTAAATGTGAATTTATAATATCAATCTTGAAGAGAGAAGTTTTAGAAATCTCCTTATTCTGTGAAAGTAATTTTCATCTTGATTTAATTGAATATTTTCGATTGAGTTCGATGATTGATTTCGATAATCTACATATAAATGTATTCAGTTTGTGCATATGATAAATCTCTAGAATTCGATATCAAATGAATATTACAAAAATCTATGTTCTATAAAACTTCAGAACGATTGAAATATTCCATCCGTATTTTGTATTTTAATAACATGAGGTGGAACTGAGAAAATCATTCTTTACAAGCATACTTGCAGTAAGTAAATCTATTTGCATATTATGTGAAAAAACTGTAGTTATTGCATATCTCCTCACTCTTTCCATTTTTAACCAGCGACTCGTATCTTAATATAGAGCCACAAACAAATGTTCAAAGTGTCTCAGCCATTCTGATAATTCTTTAATTTCGTAGTTGATTTTGGACGAATGTAGTTATTCAATACACGAAATTCGAAGAACATCTCAATACAAATAAACACCAATACAACAGGTTTCGTTGTACATAATTATAATAAATAAAAACACCCATAAATAGGTAATAAATCAAGACATCAATAAATAATCATAAATAGTAAAAAATGATAATAAATAGTACATGATAATGACTAGAATCGTTATCGAGTTTTTAATGATCAACTGGATCTAAATAAGATAATATTAAATTTAATTTCACTTGAAAAATATCATTTTTATAATTAAATCGCAGAATATAATATTCTTTATGGTCCTTTATTTGATAAAATTATTAATATTCCTTATGGAATCTATGTATGTCTTCGAATTCATATAAATTTTTCTGACCCTACTAAAATTGACTGTTTCAAACAAAAATTTTGTACTACGAAGGTAAAACTAGTAATCAAAAATACACTTCTATTTATGCTTCGTTTAAATATCTCCATTGTACCCAGAGTTCCAAGTTTGAAAGACTGTTACCTACTAATCCTAATAGATGTAATCCAATATATACTTCAGTCTTATATTATTTATCTTCGAAGTACAAAATTTTGTTTTATAAATTAATTATGGCACTACATAAGTATTTTGAGTTCAATTGATTAATATCATTTGGAACAGAAAAATAAAATATCTCATAAAACTATCTCGAGAAATAATGAGAAAATGAATGAAAACTTTTGTTTTTAAGAGATTTACATACAATTATATACATATTATCTTGGTGAATGCTTCGGCTCTACCAAGTCTTCTTTTTTAGAGGCGAAACACACGTTACAAAGTAATAAACTTTATGTATATCTTTAAAAACAACAGCTTCTATTTGTTTTCTCATTAAATGAATTCACACTACGTAACGGTCTTTAATATTCAATTCTTAAAAAAATATTGAAAAATAGGATAAGAGTATACCATATGATTCACATTGATCACACACTTCATGCACACAATTCGTTGATTATTTAAATTCTGGTTTCATTAAAAAAAATTGTAAAGCTTTGAATACGTAATTATTTCGATATTGCTTCTTATTGCCCCAGTTGAATATTTTTCATTAACTTCGAAAATTACAACATCTCTCAGTGATAAGTACATTTAAACTGGGTATGCCCTCCTCAAAACATGGATTTAACATACAAACGACATGTATAATTGTATTATCTTCGAAACATGCTCACGAATACATTCAGTACAGATCTTATAATTGTTCTACGAGAAACTAAATCGATTGTTATTTTCCATTTCCTGACCAAATTTAGACCTTGAAATAGATTGAAGCGAAATAAAACTTTCAGAGGTCATCACGTAGAAAATATATCAATATGAAAAACTATCATAAATACAAATTTTTTTCAGACGAGTTGATTCGTGAAATATCAATTTTGCTGAAACATTGAAGCATTTGATTTTTTGCGTTAAATCTCATGGTATTGTCACACATTGCGAGTTAGAGTGCAAGCTGATCCAGTCAGTTACAATAATGCAGCTACTCGCACCGTATGACCGCATTATACGAGTTACTGTCACGTGCGAGTCGAACAGTAGTTCGCATCTGAGTTACTACAATTTGTGCCTATTTTATTAGCCTCTTGCCTTCCCTCACCATGAGACAAGCAGCACCTCGCATGCGACTAGTACGTCAACTTGCACAGTATTTCGAAATGACACTAGCTTGTAAGCCCGGGACAACAATTTTGGAGTATTTCTACTTGTGTAGGTGCTCTTATTACTTTGTATTCTCGGGGACCCTCATTAATTTCCTTTAATATTATATGTCTCTGAATCTAATTTCTGACCCATATTGTTCTGTTTTTCTCTCTTCTTATACAGCACTTTCACCTCAAAATATTTCAGTGCATCGTATTTTTGTAACCGCTTTAATTATAGTGGGAACTGTGATCAGTTGCGTATTTTGCGACAATATTGCACGAGATCTAGCTACTAAAAGTATGAAAGTAGGTACACAAGTTCAGTAGCTGTCTATTTTCACGCCAGCAGGTCGCACTTGGTTGACCAAAAGGCTCATTTTCACGGTGGTAGTACTTTCATGACAGTACTCTCATGATAGTCGCCTTGATAGTGGTGTCGTGAAAGTGTGATGTCTACACGTAAAGATTATTGTGATAGTAGCAATAACTAGTAATATGGCGGACACAGAGCTACTTGCAGCTGTTTCTTGTGAAATTATTAAAAAAAAATATAGAATAGATAGAAAAGCTAAGCCAATATGAGTGAGAAAGTGGAGTCAAAGAAGAAATATACTTGGCGCTTCCTAAACACAAATATGGGACCCTTTGATATTCCTCTGAAGATTTCAGTGTATCAAACCGTTCTCCTTGTTTGCAAGAATTTGTTGCGAAGTTCACAAAACGGTCGTCGACACGTCGAGGAGTGAAACGCGCTATCGCGGTATCGCAGCGCGCGTATTCACGGCGAAAGTAGGCGCGAAAGTTCCCGATTTATCGCGAGAGTACTTTCAACTTTCTAGCACGACGAGATAGTGCGAGAGTGGTGTCGCAACAGTGAGATAGTAACTCAAGTAAAGGCTCATTTTCACGATGATAGTTTCTGCGATAGTTACCGTCATGACAGCAACTATCACAGGAACTATCACCATATGAATTACTTGATGGTTGCTATCGAACTGTCGCGACACCACTCTCGCACTATCTTTTCGATAGCTGAAAGTACTCTCGCGATAGTTCGGGAATTTTCGCGCCTACTTTCGCCGTGAATATGTGCGCTGCGATACCGCGATAGCGCGTTTCGCTCCTCGACAATACGTGTTCAATCGTTTTGTTAACTTTGCAACAAATTCTTGCAAATCGAGAGAACAATTTGGTACACTGAGATTTTTAGAGGAATATCAAAGGTTCCCATATTTGTGGCAAAAAAGCACCACGACAAGTTCCCTCATTAGTGTTTGGGAAGCGCCAAGTTTATTTCTTCTTTGGATCCACTTTCTCACCCATATTTGCTTAGCTTTTCTCTTTCCTAAATTTTTTTAAAATAATTTCACCAACAACAGCAGAAACAGCTGCAAGTAGCTCTGTGGCTACCATATTACTAGTTATTGCTACTATCACAATAATCTTTACGTGTAGACATCATACTTTCATGACACCACTATCGAGGCGACTATCATGAGAGCACTGTCATGAAAGTACTATCACCGTGAAAATGAGCCTTAATTCATATGGTGATAGTTCCTGTGATAGTTGCTGTCACGGCAATAACTATCGCAGAAGCTATCGTGAAAATGAGCCTTAACGTGGCGAGTCGACCTACTGTCATGAGAGTGCACAGGTGCCAGTAGCTTTCCACTGTCAGGTCAGGAATTCGTATTGTGTAACCAGGCTATTAATAAATAACGCGAAAATGTTATTTCTAATAAGAGTGAAGCCCAACTAGGTCACGAGTGCGTCGACGCAAAGCATACAATGTGTTGATCCGTTGCGACGACGCGATGCAACGAATACCACCAGAGTGGCCTCACTCTAACTTATCGACGTCGATCAGTTGCATCCAATTGAATGCCACATGTGTTTAGTATCTAGAAAGTAACGCTTCTAACCATTAGCGTTGAAGATGTTGTCATACAATTTATTTAAAAAGTTAGAACAATGAAACCTTTCACTGAACCTCATATATGGAAGTTTGGTTTTTGAATGCTACTTTTGTCAGGTATCTTATACTGGCTAATTATGTAATATTGAAAAAAAAAAACCCAGATAATCAAACTTATCACCACACACCAAGATTCAATAATTTTCTGATGTTCTGGAAATGTTTTCTAGTACGCACTTCAGTCACCGTTCAAAAGTGAAATATATTTCATAATATTGTGAATAAGGAAGTCACAGTTTTTTTTCTGATAAATAAAAACTTTATATTTTTCAGACTTTCATATTCTTTTTCTGTGATATCTCTTCTTTTAAACAAATTGAGAAAAACTGTCAATTTTATGTAGGTATTTCTTTCTGCAGATATAGTATCATTTTTCTAAAAAGTATTGGTCATCATATCAAAAAGGCTATTACTTTGCAACCACTGATTCAACATTGCGTTAAAATCAATTCGCATCAATACTAGTCTACTCATTACTTATCTTGAAAAATCTGAGCAGTCATATATAATTATGCCAAGTGGTACTTCAAAAACTAGCTAAAATCAATGTTTTCTGAAGTGGGAGTTTCATTAATATATTGTTTGTTTATCTTTCAGTGCTCACTCGAATAAATAAGTTTCTTATGATTTTATACATCATAAATATGAAGCACACAAAAATAAGGTTATATACATATATATATATATATATATATATATATATATATATATATATATATATATATATATATATATATATATATATATATATATATAAAACAATATATGAATAATTGGGAATTATCAGAGTAATCCCGTCTGTTGGTTCTGTTCCTTCCACCACTCTACTTCTCACTCTTAGAAAGAAACTGATCAGGAGACTATTATATAATAATCCTGTATCTGAGAACCGTAAAGTGGTGGAAGGAACATAACCAACAGACGGGATTACAACATTGGTCAGATATGTCAGTCTTCCAAAGATTGATTATCTTACAGATCCATTGATAAGAGTCTTGAAGCAGATTGATCACATCAGAATAGCACAGGAGTCTGTTAAATCTGTTCACAAAGTTTTTTCAAAACTGAAGGATCCTATTGGGAAATTACGACAGAAGGAGATAGTGTATAAAATCAAATGTCACAACTGCCAATTAGAATACATTGGACAAACTTCAAGAAGCCTGAATGGCAGAGTAATATCACATAAAAGTGATTGTAACAGAGGAAAGCAAAGTTGTGCACTAGCCAAGCATGTGATAGAGACGGGACATAAAGTGGATTGGAGGTTAGAGAATGTTGCCATCTTAGACAAATGTAAGGAAGAATATCAGCGCTCAATTTTGGAAATGATCAGGATAGCCCAGACAAATAATACTGTGAACCAGAGATCGGACATCAGTTATTTAAGTTACATATACTCGTGGTTGATTGAAATAGACAAGAGTATAAAATCGCTTGGTTTTTTTAATAATACTGAAAGTACATACTCATAAGGGATGCTGATGACAATTCATTAGTTTACTTGTGAAATTTTGTTTGTATAATTTTTGTGAAGAATGTGTGTTTTTTATTTCGTTGAATCTTTTATATTTTGGAAGAGTAATTTTACAAATTTGAAATAGTTGTATTCCTCTCTGTTTGAGGTATATTGATTTTTAATGATAAGTTAAGTTTTGATTGTTGTTAGCTGGAGGTTTGTTCACTGGTTGTCTTGCGTCAATGTTGATGGACATTATAAAATCAAAACAAAGAATGTTTCGGAGATTGATAGTTATAGATTGAATTAATGTCAAAGATGTGTCATTTTGTTATTTTTAGGTTGACTGTCAAAGATTTGATTGTTGACGTATGACGTGTTTTCGGTCTCAATTTTGTGATATCTTAATAACCGTCAATTGTAAGAGGACAGGTTACCAAGTTTTCAGGTTTAATTTATGGATGATTGTATTGCCAACAGTATTTTTAGGATTATGACCTGTTGTCCGCTAACTTAGCATTGATGTAAGTCATTATGGGTAAATTTAATGGAAACTGTTTCTTGCGAGCTTGTCTCTTCTTTTTGATTTTAGACGATCTTTTAGAGGTGTGTAACAATATATATGTTTTTTCTCTAGATGTTCTGAAGAAGTAGCTGTGAAGCTGCGAAAGCTAAACATATGTCAATAAATAGTACATAGGACTAAGATAGGCCTTTTACTCTGATAATCTGTATGTTAGAAACATTAAGTTGTTTATCACAATCAATGGAAATGATAGACAGTCTGTTTCGCCCTTATTTGGGGCTCATCAGTATCATCCATCCATCGAAAGTGATAACCAACCAAATATTTCTAACGGCGTTATATTTTCCTTCCAGTGACTATATGGCATATAAATATGACACAGCGCCACCAGTCGGAAACAAATGAACCACATCTTAACGATAGAAGAAAACATTTCGGCAACGAGAACTCGTACGTCCTGACACCCGAAGGTGGTTACTATATTCGCTGAGTAAGAGTAAAGTTGATACATCAATTCGATGTAATTCAACATTCACATGCCGCAAGTAACAAGCGCTCCAATTTCATCCCTTTTACAGGTAGCAAATGAATAGAAAACAGAATTCTTCGTGTTATCGATACACGTTCGTGGCAATAAAATGAAGTGAACTAGAACATTTATTTGAAACTAATCAAACAAACGTCCTAGCGGAGCTGGTTATACGAGTTCACGAAATGCCTCCATATACCTTTGATGGTGTATGTTAGAAACATTAAGTTGTTTATCACAATCAATGGAAATGATCTCGTTGCCGAAATGTTTTGTTCTATCTGTAAGATGTGGTTTATTTGTTTCCGACTGGTGGCGCTGTGTCATATTTATATGCCATATAGTCACTGGAAGGAAAATATAACGCCGTTAGAAATATTTGGTTGGTTATCACTTTCGATGGATGGATGATACTGATGAGCCCCAAATAAGGGCGAAACAGACTATCTATCATTTCCATTGATTGTGATAAACAACTTAATGTTTCTAACATACACTATCCAAGGTATATGGAAGCATTTCGATGTTTCGTGAACAAATAAATGTCCTAGTTCACTTCATTTTATTGCCACGAACGTGTATCGATAACACGAAGTATTCTGTTTTTTTTATATATATATATATATATATATATATATATATATATATATATATATATATATATATAATACCACTTGGCGCATTGAAAATAGTATAACTTGAGTGTTTTCAATATTTGGGGTTTTTCTGGAAAAAATCCAAGAGATGACAAGTTTGCTTTCGAAATTCATATCTTTTGATCGTGAATTCATGGATGTAGTGTCATTTCTCTTCAAGAAGCTTAAAAACACGGGAAGTCAAATGGCGCATACTATTTCAGTTATTTCAAATTTTTTTCAAACAGGATAAATCTTTTCAGTTCCACTTCAAAATTAATATAAAAGACCAGTTGAAGGTTGAGAGTAGCCTCCAAGATCGCCAGATATAACACCATTAGATCTTTTTCTATGAGTTCATTTAAAAAATGTTTTTTTACAAATCGGATTCTCACTTCTCGAAGATCTTTCGTCACCGAAAGTGGAAGCATCTTGTGAAATATTGCAAAATTTTTGGAAACTGTTGAACAAAAATTTTATAACTGCGTGGAAGTTTTAACTTGTTGATTAAATTTCGTTCGAAAATTTTTTCTACAGATTTATTTTACCTATATTTTTCGAACAGCAACATCAGATTATCTCGGTGTTTTGCAGAAAACCCCTTTTACCTTAATTTGAAAAACTATTGATTCTCAACATTTATCGACTATGAGATTATAAGATCCTCAACTCCAAAGAAATATGAAAAGAAAAAGAATTTATCATTATTGTTAGAATCAACATGAGTAAAAAAAACATTCTTTGTTTATAATCAAAATTGTGTGAAAGATTTTTTTGAATTTCAGGTTATGTAAAAGAATGAAGTCAATCTCATGGAAAATAACAACTCCGTAGTTTCTCGAAACTGAGTAATCCCTACCCAAAAAGGGTAGACTTTCCATTGAAAACAGGCATTGGACTTTTTTATATTGACACTCGAATAGTCGAGGAAAACGAGTTAAATTCCCATGAATATATATGGAATCTACAGTTTATTTTAATCAAGATTGGGGATTTATAACACTTTTGCGATTCAGAAAGTTTTCAGTTTCAGTAATAAACTGCGATAAACTGAAATTATTCAGGATAAGCCAAATTTATCTCGGTTTTTCCAGGGGTATAGCGTTGAGCATTTTAAATTGAATTAAGAGCGCAACCGACAAAGCTTCGCAGAATGCCGTGGCGCGATATTCAGATGTTCGCGTTATCACCGGACTCGAACTTTAACGACAACAAAAAGTTTACAGGGCGTTTGAGAAATTCGGGTTATTACTCAAGAAGTGAAGTTTTCATCTTTATGTAGAGGTGAATCGCTTTATTGGCACATACAAATCTTGAACTTTGGGATATTCTCAACGGATTTAAAAAGTTTAATTAAATGTCAAGACTTCGATATGAAATATCTACATAGCAAAATTTCACGTACAGTATTTTTTATACAGGAATATTCAAAGTTATTTGTGGAGAAAATTAAAACTTGAAATCCAGTGGAAGGAAAGAGTAATACAAAAAAAATTATAATATTATGAGCTAGCGAAAGATTCACTGTTTGAACTATATTTTCATGACATTATGTAGATTAGGTAACTAACTGCCGGTTTGTCTATGATACCCTTACTAGTTTCCCAGCCAATCGTTGCCACGGCTCAATGCACTTGGACAGAGTCCTGGCCACGCGTTCTATCAAATTCATTTTCACAGAAAATACGCAGCTAGTTTTCATGATATTTTCACACAAACACTTTCTTCATGAAAAAATATGTGGCATATTTCAATTTTTGCCTATCTGAGAGGTCAAATCATATGACATTTGGATCAGTCATGTTTAATTATGTATCCGGATTTTTGACTTTGAATAGATCTACCACTTCCAAATATTTCTTTAGCTTATATTCATTTGAATGAATTATATACACGACTCAACATTTTTTTATGATTCTGTGAAAAAAACCGCCGAAAATAGTATATTGTTTCATTAGGAGTAAAAGTGATACTTTTTGCGGCGAGACAATTTTAGTCGAGCCACAAAAAGTGCTTTTCTCCTAATAAAACATGCGATTTTTTCCGCAAACGGTGTTCAAACGATAGAATTAAGATGATATTTTTAAAAAGGATTAGATATGAAGAAACGCAAAACTAGATTGCTTTGATAACTGGTTTTGTAGATGTCAAGGCAACACAAATTTGACAATTCAACAAAATAATTGTCAGAAACATTTAAAGTCACTTATCTACGCATCATAGGACTGTGCGTTTTTGGTAAGTACCCGAGTATTAAGCAATGACTTGTATTAAAATATATAACATTTTTCTTACAGATTACATTATGTCGGATTCGGAACCCAACTGTACGCCGCCCGACGTACTTGATATTGCCGTGAGAGTACAAAAAAGTGTACTTTTTTGTACGCCCACGGCCGGACAAAAAAGTAAAAACAACTGGACGTCTGTGAAATCAAACTTCAACATTGAGAACTGAGGTTTAAGAAGTCGTCATTTTTTGACGTTTGAGAAAAAAATTCTTTTTACAAAAAGAAAAGTACTAATTTTGAATTCATGTCATAAAATGATTGCATAAATCATTTCAAAATGTGTTTCACGACTTCACTTCTTCGTAATATACCAAAAAATTTCAAACAATAGATATACATTATCTTGACTATCTAGACTTATCACACGATGCTTCTATAAAATTGCGAAAATCGAAGAACTCATTATTTCTGATCGCTCATCCGAAAATAAACCAATTATTTAACAATTCCGGAACTTGACGCATCAATTCAAGCCTCATCGATTGCGCCCTCTAATTTTCATTACTGTGTCGCCGTTTGAGTTTCGACATTGACCAGCTTCGTTTCAATCTCTAATTTTTTTCTCTCTTCCACCGTCAAGCACGCAGACTCCTGATGTTTGTTGAGATAAGATTTCAAAACGAATGTCTTTCCACATTTAAAACAGCTGAAATGTTTATCAGGAGAATGCGTCATCATGTGTGCTCTTAGATTGCTCCTGTCGGCAAAAGCCTTACCGCAATGAGCGCAACCGTAAGGTTTCTCACCAGTATGAGATCTGAGGTGTCCTTGAAGCAACCAAGGTCTGGAAAATTGCTTACCGCACTCGAGACAACCGTGAGATAATTTGTGGGTCAGAAGATGCATCGATAAGGCCGGCATGCTCACGTAGGCTTTGCCGCATGTCATGCATTTCTTGGCAGACTGGGAATTAAGACTGCGATGTGTCTGCTTGTGCCGGGAGAGATTACTAGAGGTTGCGTATTGTTTACCACATTCACCGCAAACATAGCGACTTGTTTTCGATTCTTCTGTTGGTATTTTAGGTACTCGGTATTCTTTTTCGACCTCTTCGACCGCAACAACCTTGTAGTACTTCTGAAAAATAAAAATAAAATGAAAAAATTATTTGTATAATCTCACAAGCAAAAAACATCATTTGAATATAAATTTGAATGAATTGTAAATAGCAGCATAAGAAATGAAGAAATTTAGGGGCTATTTTTATATAGGGCTATGAGTAATAAGTTTTGAATGCATTGCAGAATTATTCGATGATTCCAGATTGATATATCGAATTCAGTTACCATCTGAGCACAATTCATCAGCAAAATAAAATTACTGAGTAAATCTTAATGTAGTGATCAATGATCTGTAAAATCTAACTACGGCAACTACGGAGCAATATATTCCAAAATATAACAGTCAGTTTTTGATGAACATTATCATTGAAGATTAAACAAATGTAATTTTTAGTTGTTTATTTCTACACCTTATTGAAACTATTACTTTGTAGGGCGTGTTCCTGACCAGTATCCTATACATAATATTTTGATTTGAGCATCAATCAAAGAATATTATTATTATTAATATTATTATAACACCGCCCGGGCGCAATGTACGTCCTTGACATGTATAACTCTTCTCCCTTGTAGTATAAATATTGCTTTTTATTTCATTGTGCCTGCTATTTGGAAAATAATTTATAGCGAAAGAAAATTCCAACCAATCGGTTGTTCCACGACAAATCTTGTCTATTGATTTCGTTTAAATATGATTTATCGAAGATACAGTGATTGTAAGTTAAGCAGGTTATCTCTGCAGCTACACTATTATTTATTTCCAAATAAATATTTTTGAATAACAATACTGATATACAATAGAAAACTTATGTGGTAGAGGTCAGCGTTGTCGATAAAAATGAAATATCGTCATCGAACTTACTGGTTTAGGTCCCCTTTGGTCAGCCGACGCCAGCTGCTCCTGCCTACGATCCGCATCATCGGGGTTGTTATTCTTTGAAGTCTTTTTAGTTTTATTGGTCCTTTTGTTTTTGCGTTTCCGCCTGTCCGATACATCCAACGGACAGGACGCTATCACAGTATCCGTTTTGACAGTATCTCCTCCTTCGACCACTATCGATCGTTCGACGACTCCTCCACTTTCTGAACTGTCATTTCGAGCGACTTCCGGTTCCGGAGACAGCGGCAATATCAAGATATCGCTGTTCTGGTTCTCGGACATCGCCTGAACGTTTGCAAGTTTTATCTTGTCGAACGTAGAAAAAGTTGGGGTTTGGAGGTTTTCGGCGTCAGAAGAACAGTCGGACGTGGGAGGCGTAGGGTTTTGTGGTGGTGAGTTGGGGTGACAAGGGAGATTGAGGTTATGGGGCGGCATTTGTACTACATAGACTATGGGTGAAGGATAGCAAGGTATAGGAGTTGGTAACTTGGATGACTTGAGTCTGGAAGTATGTAATCCATGTTGCATTGGAGTCGAATATCTGTAATAAGATATTGAGAGTAAGATACAGGTTAGCATAAATTCTACGAAGAATTATTATTTATTTATGAAATATGAATGAGACACTGAATGATTGAAGTGTTTTAGCAGGTGATATATATTTATTCTATTGAAATTAATATAATTCAACATTTCGACCTAATGAAATAACGTTTAATTATAATTATACATGAAATATGAAGTATGTATGCGGTCAGTTTATAACTACGTAAACTCATTTCTTCATGTGTTCCTGTATTTTTTATTTAATTTGTTGAAAAAAGACGGGAGGTGTCGTCCGATAGGTTGAAGTTCATATCACTATAATATTATGTATTTAATATAATGAAGATGTTTGAGATTGAATAAATGAATAAACTTACAAAAGTAGCTAATTTTTAGAAAATTTTGAGGATGAACAATTCATTATTAATTATAATGAAAATATCAACTCTTTTTGAATTTAATCAGTATATTCAATCTAAATGTTGATTGATTTTTGGTAACTAAAAAAGGACACATATGTTTGCGATTCGAATTTATGTGAGTGTTTCGGAAAAACTGCATCGATAGTGGTATTCTTTCTAGTAGATTTTGCTGGATCATGATGTTGAAGAATTTACTTTTTATATAATGAAAACTTGAAATTTGTTTCCTTTAATTACTCATTCTAGCTACTGACTATAATCACACGAATATAAAGTGGATTATCAGTAATAATTTTGAATAATTCTTTTTTTCAAAATCATACGTAATCTATTATAATACACTGATATTATACTCATATTTATATATATATATATATATATATATATATATATATATATATATATATATATATATATATATATATATAGTTTTTACCTGACCCTATCATCGATTTCCTCAACTTCTACTGAATAATTTTGAAATTAATTCTTTATTGATAGAAAACAACAATACGCATATAGGCCAAGCTACAGAGATTTAGAGTGATCATTTTGTGCAAAAAGTGTTAGAAGGAAACCAGCTCCACCATTGTTTGTAAAATAGTTTCACATGGTACAGTGATATGTTTTTCACTCGACTTTATTATTTATATCTTTGTTATTAACAATTTCATGCAAAAAATCGCTTATAAAATTAAAACTATCAGAGTAATCGTGATGGTGTCAATAGACTTATTGTAGAAAATGAAAAGACGAAAAAAAAAAATGAGATAGGATGACTTGATCAGACCCTTAGTTTAAGAGAAAATCGGAATAAGAGAAAATCGGAAAAAACCGTCCAAAATACAGTTTTTTCAACAATTTTTAACTTGGTTATTTTTTGAGTTGTACCGTAGATACCTCCGGCCAGTATTAGTTATTGATATAAACTTCATTTGTGCGAAGATCAGGAACTGTCCGATTCATAGTTTTTGATCTGTGGTGATTTGATTATGTTACTATGCAATTTTCCAGCAGACCTGAATGCGACAGGTATGGTCCGATTTCAATTTACAAAAAAGATTTTGAAAGTAGAATTCTTATAGTTCGAAACGTTCATCTTGGTTTTTCATAAAAACGCTAAGAAATATGTTAAAAATATAGCTGAACATGCCGAAAAACGGCCGAGCGCGTGAGAGTAGTTGAAGAGTGTGGGTAGAGCAGCAGGCAAGGAGAAGTATGACATTCGAAAGCGTCTGCATTTTGAACATGACAGTAATTTCTAAACGTTGTCAGATAATAATTGTAAACCCCCATTCTTCAACTACTCTCACGCGCTCGGCCGTTTTTTGTTATGTTCAGCTTTATTTTTAACATATTTCTCAGCGTTTTTATGACAAACCAAGATGAACGTTTTGAACTATGAGAAATCTACTTTAAAAATCTTTTTAGTAAATTGAAATCGGACCATACCTGTCGCATTCAGGTCTGCATGAAAATTGCATAGTAACATAATCAAATGGCCACAGATCAAAAAATATACTTCGGACAGTTCCTGCTCTTCGCACAAATAAAATTTATATTGATAAATAATACTAACCGGAGGATCTGCAGTACAACTCAAAAAATTACCGAGTTATGCATTTTTGAAAAAACTGCATTTTGGCCGGTATTTTCCGATTTCCTCTCGAACTAATGGTCTGATCGAGTCGTCCCACTTCTCATTTTCTTCGTCTTTTCATTTTCTACAGTAAGTCTATTAACACCATCACGTTTACTCTGATAGTTTCATTTTTATAAGCAAAAAACTAAAAATTTTTTGCGTAAAATTGTTAATAACAAAATTATAAATAATAAAGTCGAGTGAAAAACACATCACTATATCATATGGAACTATTTTACAAACAATGGCGCAGCTGGTTTTCTTCTAACACTTTTTACATGAAAAAATCTCTGTAGCTTGGCCTAATATTCGAATGTAGCTGATGCGCACTCCTACGAACGCTAACGTGTCAATCGCGGTTCTGTTGGTTTAGTCGTGACAGACATAGGTTTTAGGTCTATCGCTCATTCGCCAAGTGTCTATATGTAACGTGCGATATAGATCTTCCTTCCAAATATTTCGTTTTATCAATAATCTAATGAAAATGG
>JARQZK010005076.1:847500-890000 GCA_030704885.1 Cynegetis impunctata
TTATTGGTCAAACGGTGTTGACATCTCATTCGTCAAGAAACTGAAATCTCGGATAATCAGACGGCAATGCTACTATTCCATTTCCCTGAACTAAAATCGTGTGAAGTATAATTGTCTTGCTAGTAGAGGAAAAATATAGATAACTCAATTAAACCTATTTAGTTAGAAGAAGAGGGAGAAACAAAACCGTTATTCTCGCATGATGTTATTGGGCATGTCTGAAGTTAATCTGATTTTTGGAGCGTTAATGTAATCACGTCAGTTTTCTGTTGAGAAACGGCACAATTAGTTTAGTAGAATTCTTTGGGGTTGTTTGCACAACTCAACAGCCATGAACTCAGGCCTGAAATAAGATATCAAAATATGTGATTATCAGTTATAATACAAAAGATAGGAATGAATCTTTTCATGATTTCATATTGAATGTCGATACCAGTAACTGAAATAATAATGAAATCATTTCACGATCAATTATTATATAATTTCAACATTATTTTTGAGTAATTGTTGAAATCTGAATAATATTTTGGAAACTATGTGTATTTTCACTGAAAGTAATAGAATAATAGAGTGGGTAGTTTTAAGATACATAATATATATTATGTATGTTTATATATATATATATATATATATATATATATATGTATATTATAATATATATATATATATATATATATATATATATATATATATATATATATATATATATATATATATATATATATATATATATATATATATATATATATATATATATATATATATATATATATATATATATATATATATATATATATATATATATATATATATATATATATATATATATATATATATATATATATATATATATATATATATATATATATATATATATATATATATATATATATATAATTATATATATATATATATTATATATATATAAATAAAGATATATATATATATATATATATATATATATATATATATATATATATATATATATATATATATATATATATATATATAACTGAGATTGAATTTGGACCGGTACAGATAGGCAGTTAGATAATTTCCTTAAATATATAAATACTTTCTACAACTCAATTCAATTTACAAAAGAAGTAGAAAACGAAAACGGTACCTTGAATTTCTTAGACGTTCAGATTGCTAGGAATTTGAATTCTCTTACTTTCAACATTTATAGAAAACCAACCTTCACAGATACTTTAATTCACAGCGACAGTAACCAACACATTAAAATAAAACTCAGTGCTTTTCATTCGTTCATACATAGGTTGTTCACGATTCCATTATCGGAAACAAATTTTCAAACTGAAGTTAATACAATTAAATTATTAGCCATCAATAACGGTTACAATGAAAGTCTTATCGACAAGCTCATTGGGAAAAAACGAATTAAATATCTGTTGCATTCAATAAACCTCACGCAAACTATTAATGAAGAACAAAAATACTTCTCAATAAATTATGTGCCTAATTTGAGTAGCAAAATTTGTAACAGACTATCGAAAAATAACGTTAAAACAACTTGTACAAATAAAAGAAACTTGAAGTCATTCTTGGTCAATAATAAAGAAAAATCTAATATCGGAGAAAACAGTGGTATTTACTAAATATTTTGCGACGAATGTTCTGCTTTCTATATTGGACAGACATGAAGGAATTTAAATATTCGTGTTGAAGAACATAAAAAGTCAATTTTACAAAACAAAAATAGCACTGGCTTCTCTGAGCATTGTATAAAATTCAATCACTTCCTGGATTTCAACAAAACCAAATTGTTACATTCAGCTAACAGGGGTAAACGCCTTGACCTTCTTGAAATTCTCGAAATAAGTTCCGCCCATAATAGTCAATTACCCCTTGTAAACGAACAAATTGATTTTCAGGTATCACCTTTGCTTTTGTCTATTTTTTAAATTACGATGCAATACTCTCCTGTAGTCAGTCTTGATAAAGAGTTCATAACTCGAAACATGTCGACTTTTTATTACTGCTAAATACAGTATATAAATATTTTTTATATTGTGAAACATAAGCCAAGTGTTTTTATTTTAAAGTTTATACTTTATATATATATATATATATATATATATATATATATATATATATATATATATATATATATATATATATACATATATAGCTAACAAAGGTCTCAGAGGGTTTTCCATAACAGGCCATTTACTTTTGAAAAATCAATTTTATTAGAAGTTGAGGCTTCATTCGCAAAACTTTTGGAAGACCGGAATATTACAAAAATTGAATAGTCAAAAAACACCAACGTTTCTTCCATTTTTTGGGGGTGTGGCCTTTTTCAGTTTCTCATTAGGTAGGTACATATTGTTCAGATAATTATTTCCAGTCAGGTCTGCTGATATTAGATGACGAAAGAAAGCCCAGAAACCCTAACGCAAGTTATTTACAAAACAGGTTCATTATTATCTGATTCGAGGATTTGTCTTTAAAAAGAAATTCGTAATCTTCAATATTACACCTATTCAATGAAAAATTGGTCTTGTGGATTTGATTGATGATTGGATGGTCTGAAGCTGTTGATTGTGTTGAAAAAATTTAATCTATATTTAAAGTTTGTATGTTGGAGACATAAGTTATTTTATCTTCAAGTGTATACATCCTAAATGAATAGAGATATATAGGCTCTTGCACCGTAGATTATTAAACTAAGTTTAATGATAAACCAAATTTAATTTGAAATTTGACAAGCGAAAATGTCAAACTAAACTCGGTTTATCATTAAACTTAGTTTGAAATATACGGTGCAAGAGCCTAATAATGTTATAGAATAGTTATCTTAGTGTAGAGTTGTACTGTTCATTACAATCGAAGTATTTTCTGTATATTTCTTCGAAATATTTCGATTACTGTCCTGCTCTAACTTTATCAAGTTGGACTTCTAGTCGATATTTTATTGTTTCATTTATCAGAAACACCCCAGAAATGTCTCCGATAAATGTCGTTTTTATGTTTCAATCGATCGTCATTTTATTAGTTGGTTAGCTTATTTCTACTCCGGAATTTATGATTATGTTCCATTTTATTCTGCTTTTTAATCTCTTACCAAATTTAGTCTATAAAATTACCGTAAACTTAGTCAAATACTTGCTGCGACATACATGTGATAAATAACTTTGAGGACGAGATAAAATTTCGTTAAAGCGTGGATTTGATTGAACCTCATAATAATGATTCTACTGTTTTAGTGAGATGTGAGATGATAAAACTTCTGATTCAATATGAGAGATGCAAAAATATGATTTGAATATCTGTTGTGATGTATATTTTATTGAAGTTGTATTCACCAAGAATATTATCTCAATCTCAAATTTCATCTGATGCTCAGTCTTTCCCGAGCTACATGCTTTATATAAGCTGAATTTTCCTACGAAATTCAATAATTTTTCTTTATCCTTATATCTACGGTCTAGACTCTAGTATTAGGAAATTAAGTATGAGAATTGTTCATGAATAGATGCACTAGTAACTTCACCAAAATTATTTATTAATTAAATCACAAAAGTATTTCGCAGCTTAGCTTAACGTCGAACAGAGGAGACTGTGTACTCGTTCAAGCCCGCATTGACAATGAATCAACCCAATGCATCACATCGGGGCATGAACCCGTCATCATCTCCCGGCTCGAAAGCGGCGACAAGGTCAGCTTATGTAACCATTCTCAAATTCATGAATCACGTACTCATTCTTTTGATGATTCTAACACGGCCAACCTGACTGCAGTGACGCTCTCGGCGCTGCCAGCTGAAATTAAAATAATTCGGCCAAAACATATATCTATAAGTTTGTAGGAATCTCTACCACCTCCCGGCTCTACCACTAACGGGACAGAGACCGCAAAAAAAAATAAAAACATTAGTAAATAAACATGTGGAGACCTCAGCCACCACCCGGCTCTACCACTAACGGGACAGAGACCGAAAAATAAAACATTAGTAAATAAACATGTGGAGACCGCAGCCACCACCCGGCTCTACCACTAACGGGACAGAGACCGAAAAATAAAAACATTAGTAAATAAACATGTGGAGACCTCAGCCACCACCCGGCTCTACCACTAACGGGACAGAGACCGAAAAAATAAAAACATTAGTAAATAAACATGTGGAGACCGCAGCCACCACCCGGCTCTACCACTAACGGGACAGAGACCGAAAAAATAAAAACATTAGTAAATAAACATGTGGAGACCTCAGCCACCACCCGGCTCTACCACTAACGGGACAGAGACCGAAAAAATAAAAACATTAGTAAATAAACATGTGGAGACCTCAGCCACCACCCGGCTCTTCCACTAAAGGGTGAGAGACCGAAAAATAAAAACATTAGTAAATAAACATGTGGAGACTTCAGCTGCCACCCGGCTCTTCCACTAAAGGGTGAGAGACTGAAAAATAAAAACATTAGTAAATAAACATGTGGAGACTTCAGCTCCCACCTGGCTTTGCTACTTACGAGACAAAGACCAAGAAAAGGAATATAAATAATAAACCCAAAATTAAATGACTTCATTGGGATCATTCTCATCATCTTTTTCCATGAATTCCTGTATCCTTGCACATCGTAAGACTGGGTACATTCTAGAGGCCACGCTCTTAGTTGATGCTCTTTTGCAGCCCTGGCTGCAATATTTGTGCCAAGCTTCCCAATTTCATACCGTCCATCTTCTGAACACAGCAAAACTTCATATGGTCCCAAAAACTCGTAATCGTTCCTGCCAACATGCTTCTGCGAATCTCTGTGCATCAAGACATATTCACTTGGGGAACATGTAACATTATCCCTGCGCTTTTGGTTCGTGATACTCAAACGGAAGTTGATGCAAGCTTCTCTCGCTGTCTGCTCAAACTACGATTGTGAACCGGTGTCAAGTCTTTTGACAAATCCTCCAATAAGGCTCGAATAGAAGGTGTACATATTGGTAGATTTTGAGTTGTAGTATTTAGAACCAACTTTATTTTTCATAGTCCGCTCGACCATTCTGACTTGACTTTCGTCTCAATTCTCAAAAAATTTTTTATTGTTCGCATATATCTTTCCACCTGGCCATTACCTCGGTGGATGTCAGGTGTGACAATTGGCATTCATTGCAGCATTGCGTACATCAAGTTCCGATATTCCGTGAATAATCAATTGCACTAAGTCAGTTTCACTCCAGCTTGCACGTAAGTTCCTTAGCATGGCCGATTTCTCGTGAACATACATCTCATAGGTGTTAACAGAAGAACTATTAAATTTACTTGCATTTTCTAATAGCAAACCAAGGTTTCTTTTAGGAGGAAAAGCCTCAACAAAATCTCTAACAAACGCATCCCAGTCTCTGTCGTCGGGATTCCAACGTTCATACCATCCTTTCGCATCATTCAATAAAAATCGACCTATCTTTGCCAACACTTGCATATCAGACCAACCTAATTCATGCTTAATTTTTTGGACATGACTCACCCACTTATTGGAATCATTCATTTCAGAACGGAAAAACGGCAAATCGACCTCATCACTCGATCCTTGTGTTTTCAACGCCTTAACTAGTTCTTCTAACAGCATTTGAGTCGAATCACATCCACTTTCAGAAGCCATGGTCCAGTTCAAATAAAATGTAACTAAGTTCGTAATCCAATTGAAATGTAGCTGAGTTCACAATCACAATGCACTTAAATGTTACATTCACAGATACGTATCCCGCTTCTGATATTAGGAATTAAAGTATGAAAATTGTTCAGGAATAGATGCACTAGTAACTTCACCAAAATTATTTATTAATTAAATCACAAAAGTATTTCGCAGCTTAGCTTAACGTCGAACAGAGGAGACTGTGTAATCGTTCAAGCCCGCATTGACAATGAATCAACCCAATGCATCACATCGGGGCATGAACCCGTCATCATCTCCCGGCTCGAAAGCGGCGACAAGGTCAGCTTATGTAACCATTCTCAAATTCATGAATCACGTACTCATTCTTTTGATGATTCTAACACTAGATACTGTTATGCACATTAAAGTAGAGAATCGACCAACAATGAACTACTCGCAGATGTAATTTCCATATTTGAAGGTAATGACAGAATATTACAGAAAAAGTATTTCGAATTACGGTCTCGAGAACCGGGCCGTTTTTTGGACGAAATAACGATGAAGCTCGCGGGCGGGTACCGTCACGAGTTGCGAAGCGGATCGCGATAATTGAGCGTACGAAGTTTCGCCGACTTGTAAGAAAATTACCTGATTTCAGGCACCTTGGAATCAAATTTGCATCAATCTAGCTCTGATTCACGTGACCTCGTGATAAATAAAGGATTCGTCAGCATTACGGGGCATTGAAAATTTTCGCCGTCCTAAGGGCCCGATCATCATATTCGTAAATCGAATAGGGTGTTATCATGGGCGTAACGCGAAAATGGGTCACCATAGACGTAAAATGAAAATAATATTTTCGTAGTCGGATCTATATTTTCAGATACACTTTTATGTAAAAAAACATTGTGAATTGGTTGGACATAATAATTTATGGAATAGAAGTGAGATGAAAGGGTAAAGTTGAAGACTACTGAAGCCACTTTTTTACGCTACTAGTGATCTTATGAGGAAACCATGACATTATTATATATAGAGTACTCAAGTTCTATGATTTTAGAAATATTTTGCTCGTCCAATTTGGCATCTGAGGTGTTTCTTGATGAATAACAAAATTATCAAAATTTGGGTGAATTTGGTCAAAACTTTGGAATCTTCAAGCTTTGGGCAAGTATCTGGCGAAAAAGTGCATGAGAAGTTAATTATCTACAACATATATGAAATTCATCCTCTTTGGATTTTTGGAGGGCGCATGGAGCTAAATAGCCTGTTTTTGAAGGACTTTTGCCCCCTTAAACCATTTAGAGTTTAGTTAATCGATCAAATATCTGTACAAAGATTGAGTTTATGCTGAGAAAGGACCGTTTGATGGTATGAACTTTTTATTTCATCGCCGTCTACTTTATTTAAAGATTTCTAGTTTTTTCGTGATGTTTGAGGATTTACGTAGGTCTACAGCTCATTCAGAATTGATTCTATTTGAAACTAGAGATTTCATGTTTTTCATGGTTTTTAGGGGTTTCGCGCAGCTCGACAGCTCCTTCTAATTGAGTTAGAGGGTTCAAATTTGACACGCGGATTAATTCGATGATAAGATATCACAGACTGACGTTTAAATTGAATTCTTTCACTGCCGCAAGTTAATGTTGAAATTTCAAGTACTTTTGAGGATTTTCGAGTAAGTATTGCGCATCGCAACAGCCACTCCAGATTCAGATTTTGGTGAAAATTTGTACGTGAATTCGACTGATGTTCGGTAGATGATATTTGGGTGTTTCAAATATTTTGCTCACCGCTGCATTTTTTAAGTGGAAACTTCATGACTTCTTGCAGGTATTCAAGCTGCATATCTTCAACCATTCCAAGTGGATTCAGGGTAGGGTTGCCATCCGTCCGGGTTTCCCCGGATTTGTCCTAGTTTAGGGGGCGTCCGGGGTCGTCCGGACGGGGCTTTAAAATATGTCCGGGTAAAACCCGGACAAGTTTTGTGTCCGGGTGTGTGAATATTGAGTGTCAGTGACGGAGATGAGCTATTAAATGCAAACCAGTTGTGGCGGAATTTTTTCGAAATATATATTCTAAACTACTCAAAATTGCATAGTAATATTTTTGTATACCAGCTCGCAATGCGAATGTAGATTGAGTTTTTTCGCTAGGGTCGCAGTAATAAAGGAAGGAGAGAAACTTGCTAAATAAACATACGCTTTCTTCTCTGATCAAAATTAAGTCAAATTTTAAAGACTCAAGTTGTTCCGACTTTCACAAATTCATGATGAAAAATAAAGACATTTTGGGAAAAATTGGCCAGTCTGAAAAATTCCAAGTGAAGTTGAATTAGTAAAATAACTTGATCTTGTTTAAATTAAAACTTTTGATTTATAGTTAATAAATAATTTAGACTTTTGGGTACCTAACCTATCTAACCGAACTAGATGACTTATCCTATAATTTGCTATTACAATGTAGAATCCAGTCTATTTGATTTTTGATCTACCAAAAATTATCGTCATGAGTTGTTTTTTATTTGATGATACCAACAGGGCCAGCATAATGCGAAAATTGCAAGTGTGCTAGAGTCAAATTTCATGCCCCTGGCGGGGGGTCTGGGGAGTATGGAATTTTTTCAAATTTAAGGTCCAAAAACACAGTTTTTGTTCACTTTTTGCGTATATATATATATATATATATATATATATATATATATATATATATATATATATATATATATAGATATATGAAATTGAATTTTTGGTGCCAAGCATCATATAAAATCATGAAACTATCTTGGTCCCAGGTCGAACTTTGCTAATCGCACCCATTTCAATGAGCAGGATTGCTAAGTCAAAAGCTGCTAATAATCAAACAAGAACTAACGAAGGTACACTAGTGAAAATAAGAGAATATACCCGAAAAATTTGTGAATTCGGAAGAAGTTTAGGTAGGTACCATAATTTTCAGAGACGTAAAAATTGAATTATAGAAACAAAGGAAGTACAGAAAACAAAGAGGACTGTTTATTGGAATAATTGTAAAACATGATGGAAAAAATTCCAAAACTAAAACAAAAACCATATTGAATGTTAATGAAATATAAAGATTAGGAAAATAATGTGAAGAAAAACTAATTATTCAATCGACACATAAAAAAATTGAATAAAGTAAAATAAAATTAATTATCCAAAAAATGGAGACGAGCTTCAATACTTTCATATTCACAAATGAGCGATGGATGAATGCTTTCATATATGGTGTGTACGCTTCATAGAAACGAAAAAAAAAACTCTATCGCAGTGAGCTGCACTAGAATAGCAGGTTTTCATAACGTATCCAGTTTAAAAAATATATTTCCAAATAAAAAAAAATGCGGTCGCTAATGTGTGAAGAATATTTCTTTCATCCCCGGGGGATCAACCCCAACCAATTCGTACCAAAACCGATCATATCCAAGTTATACGAAACTACGTACTCTATTTCTATAAAATTGCGCAATTTACCGTGTGAACAAGATTGATTTCCTCCTCCGGGTAGGTCAACCCTCCAACCAATTTATATAGAAATAAATAACATTCAAGATATCGTACGAAACTACCTACCTACAAAGTTTCAACCCTATGGTACCAAAATTGCGCCTTCTATCGTGTAAACAAGATTTATTTCCCTGGGCGGTCAACCCCACAATCAATTCGCATTGAAACCTATTCCATTCAATATATCATACGAAACTACCTACCCATAAATTTTCAATCCTATTGCTACAAAATTGCGAGCTTTATCGTGTAAATAAGATTCATTTTCCACCCTGGGGGGTCAACCCCCCAACCAATTCGAACCAAAAACAATCTCATCTGAATATCGTGACGAAACTACTTAATTACAAACTTCAACCCCATTGCGCTCGTTATCATATAAACAAGATTTTTTTCCCCCAAGGGGTACTCCCAACCAATTTGGAATCAAAACAATCACATCCAGATAATACTAAACTACCTATCTACAAAGTTTCAACCCCTATTGCTTCAAAATTGCGGCCCGTTATCGTGTAAACAGATTATTTTGCCGCCAAGGGGGTCAACCCTCCTACACAATTGGAACCAACTCTATTCTATTCTAGGAAGCTACCTATTTACAAACTTCAACCCTATTGCTTCAAAATTGCGCCCGTTATCGTGTAAACAAGATTTATTTTGCCCCAAGGGGGTCAACCCCCAACCAATTCGTACCAAAAACAATCCCATTCAAGATATTATGCGAAACTACCTATTTACAAACTTTCAACGCTATTGCTTCAAAAATATATATATATATATATATATATATATATATATATATATATATATATATATATATATATATATATATATATATATATATTTTTTTTTTTTTCACAAAAATTGGTTGATTTAATGCCCCTCCAAAAAGCTTGAGTGTGCATACTTCGCACACCCCTTAGGCCGGCCCTGGATACCAAAAAAAAGAGAAAACTGTAAACTGTGTTTAAAAAAATTTCATTTGTTTTTTGTTGTTCTGTTTATATGGCAAAGAAGCGGTTTAAAGTTTAAATAAATGAAAAAATTAAAATATAAACGATCTTTTATTTTATCAAAAAAAAATTTTTTTACGGGGTGTCCAGGGAAAAACATAATTTCACAGAAATGTCCGGGGTTTTTAAAATTTTTGTCCGGCATCGGCAATTTAGGTGATGGCAACCTTAATTCAGGAGGATCACTTCTATGTAAAAAAAGAAACGGTGTCATGGGACACCAGGTAGAAACGAAGTTCCTTCGGATATTATAGAAGGACCACAATTTGCAAAAACGAAATAAGTGCATGTTGGGGCGCACGACAGAAGTGATAACTTATACTACTTTTACTAATCCAAGTTGAAATAATTAATATTGAAATGTGGGGCTAAGAGCTCTTAGGAGATTATAAATAAAAAAATTAATAAAGCCAGTAGTCACCTCAGGGACTCGAACCCAGAAATAAGGCACCAGGGTTCAGTACTCCGATCTCTCGGCCGTCAATGCAATGTAAACTCCAGATGCAAGAGTGTATATAACAAGAGTGTAATGCATAGCCACGCTATATAATGGAATATAAACCTACAATACGTAGTCATTATTTTATGGAACAAATTTGTAAAGATTTATCTTTTCATTATGCCATATCTGATTCCTGTCGTAATCTGTTCTTTTTTGCATATAACTTATACAAAATTATTTCGATGTTTCACATCTGTCCCGCGACGGCTCATGACGTTTTCGAGTTGTTTGTATATGAATAAATTCATGAGTATACAAGGTCACTCACGGTGGATGGTAGGTTAGACGTTTACGGAGAACGGGACATGAGATTATTCTGAAAATTTGGTTTCATGGATAATTGATTTTGCTCTATCGATCTAAAATAATAGCGGCGCTGCGGCGTTGCCGCTTATACTAAAAAGTGGCAGCAACTGTGAAATTTCAAATGAGACACCCTATATATTATTCCATTTTTTGCTTCTCTATCATTTTCCAATTATTTTTGTATGATACTTCCCCATACCTATTTCCAGAGGTTTTCGAGAAATTAAATGATTTCCTTATTTTTTTGTGCTAAACATAGCTTCAATTAAATGTTCAGTACTAAGGTATTCAGATTCTTAGGACGCTGAAATTTCAGGTGGAGTTTACCAAGTTCCGACGTATTAGGAATATTTCAAGGACTTTGTTCTCCATTATACAGGGTCCTCCTAAATTTGCCATTTTAACGATGAATACAAAAATAGTAAAAAGTGCATTTTTTCAAATGTAATACCCTATATATTATTGAATATCTCGAAAGAAAATTGAAATCTCTTTCAAATGATATATCGTGTTCCTATACCTAAAAAGTCAGGTTTCCGAAATAAAAGCAAGTTTATATAAAAATAAGATTATTTAGCCATATTTTGTATTAGGTAGCTATGAAATTTCAAGAAAGATGTCATTATGCAAATTTGACAATTAGTCCATCAACAATAAAACGTTCGCGCGTTCATTAACGAAAATTTGATTTGAAAACAATCAAAATGGAAGGCAATAACTATTCTCATGAAGTTTTGATGAAGTTATTTATTGTACATGGTCAATTTGACCAAATAATAGCAAGAACATGCAGAAAATCCAATGAAATGTATCCCTATTTACAACCAACGAAGGAGAGAAAATTTGTACGTTCACAAAATAATTTTATCACTTATGGGTCAATACTGAAAGCGAAACGAAATTTACTAAACTAATAAAAAAAAAGCTTTACACGTAAAACAACAAATAACAAAACGGTATAACGGGAATAAACCATGTTAATACAATGACATAAGTATTTAAGTTAAGAAAACGATCATAATAAGTGTTCAAAATGACTGCCGTTGGTTTCCAAACATTTCAAAATTCGGATACTTGTTGAATGATTTGTGGCCCTCTATCTAATAAGATCGAAACAGCTGTATGCAGATTTTGAGTCGGGGCGACTTGACAATTTCTATAATTCACCGTTCGATTGTGAATGCAGATTTTGCGTTGCTGAATACGTATAACCAGCTTCCATGGAAAGTTGTTTGATAATTTTTTAAATTATTAAAGAATTTTCCTTGTTCACTTTATGTAATGTATGAAATTGACCATGGTCGACTAGTATGTTTTTCATGATTTGATTGTAAAATATTCTCAACTTACACACTAAAATAAATAATCATAGGGTGCTGTTTTGAATTTTCAGAAACTTGGTTTTTGATAAATGTAAATAAAAAAAACCATATGTAGGTTGCTGCATTGCTAATAATTTTCTGTTTCAATATTTCGATATACCGCCGTCCAATATACGCTGAGAAGGTAATAAAATATCCAATTCTCCACCTCCGCGATAAATATACGTTCCATAAAAAGAACACCATCTATTCCATGGCCTTCGGCAGAATAAGGGACAAAATTCAGTGATATAACCTCGTCCCATAAAATATCTCATTCCGCTATCGCATAAAAAAGCGTTCGGCACGTCGGACAGTCCCGAAACCAATTCCGATAAACCTTCCAAACCAAAAAAAGAGAAAGAAATCCAAACGAGTAAAGGTATACGTGAAAATGCGACCATTAGTATAAAAGCCCGAAGGCATAAAGGAATGTCGGAATCAAAAAGTTTTATAAATCTGAAGGTAGGGAATGGGTAATCGATCCGATGTAGCTATCTGCTGCATCTCTCGCGGGAGTAGTTGGTCTTTTCGTCCCTCTAAAGTTTTCGCGTTTCCAATCCCAAGGTTGCCAGATGGTCGCGAGGTAGCAGAAACGCCCGCATACCTAATATTGGGTCCAAACACCCTCTGGATCAAATTCTATAATTTCTTTATCTGTATTAGCAAAACACACATTATTTTTATTATTCTAAAGTCGGAACAATGTTGATTCTTCAAATATTTCTTGAGTATTTCAAACATGAAGATGAGATAATGCTTGGGCTGAATACAAATCATCTATACT
This sequence comes from Cynegetis impunctata, assembly GCA_030704885.1. Classification (NCBI taxonomy): domain Eukaryota; kingdom Metazoa; phylum Arthropoda; class Insecta; order Coleoptera; family Coccinellidae; genus Cynegetis; species Cynegetis impunctata. The sequence goes on from JARQZK010005076.1 coordinate 860,613, forward strand.
TTTTGGTCTTTTGATATACCCTGTATGTGTAATATATATATATATATATATATATATATATATATATATATATATTTATATATATATATATATATATATATGTATATATATATATTTATACTATATAATATATATATATATATATATATATATATATATATATATATATATATATATATATATATATATATATATATATAGGTATATATATATATATATATATATATATATATATATATATATATATATATATATATATATATATAATCCTTTTTGTTGTTGTTGAGATATTTGCAATCAACTAGGGAATCAAATTATATTCTTGCTATTTTTCAATAATACTTTTTACTGAAACTAGCATAAAAACTAAATGAAAATTTCAAAATGAGTAGATAGATATGATGTCATATGGTCCATGTAGAGGAAGACCTGGTTAACATAGGGAAAAATAATGCAGAAAGTATATTAAGAATGTACCCAAAAATTTTGATTAATTCTCACAACAGACGCGTGAACAGGAGAGCTCCGTCAATATAAGCTTGAATATCAAACCAAAATACAAATCGTTGGTCGAGTATTATAATGTTCTATGAGCAATTTTTACTTTTCGCCGAAAACGACGATTGAATAAATTGGTTCTTGTATTTTGACCGTAAAATGAAACAAGTATAATATATTGAATTTTTCATATTTGTTAGGAGCGAATAAAAGCAAATAGGTTGTGAGTTTAATTTTTTAAAGTGTATCTCACCTTGAAAAGCCATTTTGAAAAAAATTTAACTTGCTGTTAGAACAAAAAAACTTTAATCAAAAGTCATAAATTTCGAAAAATTAACTATTATGTTCTAATAGAAACGAATTTATTGTGCTATTAGAAGGAATAACTAATTTTAATATAAATTCAAAAACATTATAAACTATTCAACAAAAACCGCCAAATATATTATAGTTTTACATACATTTTCTTATATTTTCTGGCGGAGATACACTATTTTTTGTTTAAATAGTTCTACGTGACGTAGAAGGCTGAGGATTACTCATATCTTTGACTTTTGTGTCCCTTTTCTTTTGTTTAGATAGTGAAGAAGCAAAAACTTTCCCATCGTTGTATTGTTTAAAGAACGTGGAAATAAACCGCGTATCAACAAGAGGAATAAATTTAAAGAGTTTTTTAAGATGTCGAATGGCAATAGGCATTCTTTAGAATCACTGCATGCCTTAACATGTAGTCGAGAAGCTGTGACTTTTCGTACAGATAGCTGTTTACTTAAGACAGAAATTTCGGTGGAAGAACCAGTGTGCTGAAGTTTATATTGAAGGTGATATAATAATATGAGAGTAGAATCGTATCTTAACTGTTTTACTGAAGAAAAAGGCACGCCTTTAAAATGTAGAGTTTCAGCTGCTTTCTGATAATCTTTAAAATCAGATACTCTCATATAAAATACTTTAAATGGATTTTTCCTGTACACCGTTGGTAACAATCTTAAAAGACCTAAAGGGCTAAATATTTCCAGATTTCTAAGTTTTCGTTCAATTTGGCTGTGAACATCATCTATCTCCTGAATAGAACTATGGCCGGGTTCACAAAATTTTTGAGTTATAAATTCAATATTCGGATGCGCCTGAAAAACTCTAGTAATGCCATGGACATTATTTAGAATTCCGGTTTTGTGGAACACATGAGTCAGACCACAATACAATTTTTTCAATTGAAGGAAGATCTATTAGTACCTTTTCTAGAATACATGCCAATGCAGATGCAATATCATCCCCTTTACGTCCATGAGTATCCTCACACCATATCGCACAGTAAGCACGCTTATTAATATTGCAGTGAGCAGTTAGGTTATAAGTGTTAAGTTTTTTTGAATAGAATAAGCATGAGATGTTAGATTTTGGTAAAGCAAACACATTTTCCATGTCAAAGCAAATAACAGCAGTCTCCCTGTCATTATTTTCCCGATCGTGGTTCCTTTCTGACATGGTTTCTTCTTTAGAAATGCGGTGTTTTTCAAAATGTGCTTTCTCATCTTCAGTGAGATCTGAGATTTTCATTCGATATTCCAAATTACAAATTACAAAACTAATGCCCGAAACGAGAATATAAGCAATAAAACATACCTCGAATATATCCATTTCATACAATAGTTTAAACCACTTAATGAACAAATAACAACTAGAGTTTCACCAAATTTAAAGAGAGGTAAACACACGTGATGAAATTTATCAACATGTATCTAAGTTATAATGTTCTAGCAGCAGAAAATTCGCGCTCCCATTGGTTAACGCTGATAGAACATCATAACTCTAGGCAATTTTTAAATTTTACAGTTAGAACAATATAATATTGCGTTTAAATCCTTATACGTGTATAAAAGTCAGCAGGAGTCTTATTTGATAGAACAATATGCCACCGGGAAGTTTAAATCTGCCTTTAACTCATTTCGCGCCAAAAGTGCTGATAAAACATTATAATACCAACGAAATTAGAAAATGATTTACATTTTATGGAAAAAAAAATCGCGTACTGATGGTGTGATCTGAGGCGCTGGAGATGCCGATATGTACAGCGAAATTAATATATATATATATATATATATATATATATATATATATATATATATATATACAATATATATATACATATATATATTCGTATATTATAGGTAATTATATCTGACATAAATTTTTTTTTCGAAAATCAGGGATTAAAAGGTCTAAATCAGATTAAAATAAAATACTCCGCACCTGACTTTCGATACGACTGTAATGGTTTATCATTGTTTTGGACAATATGACTGAAAATAAAAGTGAAACATTTTTATACCAAACAACATATTAATATCTGATCTAACTACCACTTATTGAATAGGCAGAAATTAGTTTAGTCTACCAAAATGCCAAATTATTTTTAAACAAAATCTATGTCTATTTTTGATTATTTGAAAACTGAAAACATTCATTTTTCAGCGCTGATCTTGAGTGACTGCGGTTGAGAAGTAAGTAATTATCGAACCCTTACATTACACTTTCAACTGTCATCTTACTTTTTACAGAGGAACATTTTCTTGTTTCAAAATCATTTTCAATACGATCATCTTATTTGACAATTATTTATGAACAAATCATGACGTTTTCACATATTACTAAAAGCTGAAACTTCAAAACAATAAATCGAATATTGTTTGCAGTAATCTAATTCATCATGTATTACTGAATATAAAAAATCAAATCATTTGTTCTATTAACATAAATGCCCACTTATGATATCGACAGATACCATAAACGATACCAGTTTTAATTGTTTCTTATGATGATAGTTTAAATTTTATTAAACTTTCCTAATCCTGTTTCGGAATTTTGTTTCTTCCAATCTGGCAACGTCGCTCAGGTTCAGAACCCGAAGCGCAACAAGAAACTAAATTGAACGGAAATTCCTCCAAGCCTTTAATCGAAACGAGCAAATGCCAACAGTTCTAAACCGCGCCAATTTCTTCTAACGCCCCCGTTTCGAAATTGACTATTGTGTTTCAAGGTGGGAAGATGGAGTTTCCGATAAGGCTGTCCGAATAATGGCCGATTTTCCCAACAATACGGAGGGAAGGTAATGCACATCTGGTATTACCTACCGTTCGCTCTGAATTTCATTCTTTGCGGTCATTTGTCTACTTTATCACCCGTATTATCACATCGTTCATAATTTTCCGAACAAATGGAGACTGCTCTGACCAACCTGATAAATGATCGCAAGTGTTATGAATATTGTTGTTTCAAACTGATGAGTTAACTGTGGAAGCTTTCACGAATATTTCTAATTAATCTGTGGTCAAGGAATTAGGATGTCTTTTTGTAATTTGTTGGAAACCGAAATTAATATCCATCTGGGTATGAGATGTTTAATAGCAATTCACTATAATTTCTTGTTTAATGGTGGATGTAATTGTTTTGTCTTCTTGGTTAAAATTGCATCAATGCAAGCTTCATTTATTGTCGTTATAGTTATTTTCGTAATCCCGTTGAAAGATTATATTTTGATTCCGAAGAAAGAAAAAACCCCGTACCTCGCAATTCTAATGAAAAATCCCAGCGTCGTGCACTCTGTTGTCATGGAACAGTTTGACAGTTTTATAAACAACGTCAGTATTTTGTGTTCTCAAGTTCGCTTTAACGACGACCATGGATGAAATTGATGAAATTGAGGAACAAAATCAAATTCCTTTAGAAATATTGGGAGAATCATGTGCAGTGCGGCGAGTGTTGATTAACTGCCGAAAATAACTCAAGAGCGATATCAAAAAGAATATGAAAATTTTGAAATGTGGCGTAAAAGCAAGAACGTAAAGGTGGTTAATGAAGATGTATTATTAGCCTATGCGAAATGAAAATCAGAGGTTTATTCTCCCAACTCGCTGTGGACCAAGATTTCAATGTTGTTATTGTAAGCAGAATGATGTTTTGAAATAAATATTTGAACAAGTGATTTCTTAACGGCCGCCGGCCGTTATGAAATTATAACGGCCGGCGGCCGTTAACACTGACTTTTCAATTGTCATCTGAATACCGTTAAATCAAAATAACAGTATGGGATTACGAAAATGAGATTAACGGTAATATATTGATCCATTCATTTTGATAAAGGTCAAAGTAATAGACCGAAACTCAAATGAAAATAGAAAAATATATAATCGTAAGATTGTCTAACTGAACCAAAAAACACACTAATTTCGTTTAGAAAAAAATGGTACAAGAATATAATATAAATGACTATATATATATATATATATTTATATATATATAAATATATATATATATATATATATATATATATATAGCATCACCTATCTCTCTGCGTATGTTACAGGACATTGACATTCTCCGTGATTTAGCAGCCATTTAGTCCACCTTTCATCTGTCATTCGATCATTCGAGTCACGTGCCCAACCCAATTCATTTGAATCTGGCAATACGTGAAATAATATAAGCAACGCCTGTTTTTCGGTCTTCATTTATGACACTCTGAGCGTTGATATTGTGATGTGCCGCATTGTGCTTATTGGTTGATGCTTTCGTCATGCTTAGTGTGTCAGCCCTATGAGTACTCATCGGTAGGACATACTAACTGTGAAACATTACATCGAATAAATATATATATATATATATATATATATATATATATATATATATATATATATATATAAGTCATGTTTTTTATTTTTTTTTATATTTTATATTTTATTTTATATATATATATATATATATATATATATATATATATATATATATATATATATATATATATATATATATATATATATATATATATATATATATATATATATATATATATATATATATATATATATATATATATACAAATAGAGTCTGTTCTTATCAATCGGAAAAATATAAATTTTTTTGGTCCAATTTGATGGTTTCACCGTGAGAGCATTCAAAATTATTAGAAATTATTCTGTTGAAAAGAATATATAATATTTACTGAGAACTAACAAAACAATGCTGAGGCTTGTTTTGCGACAACATTACGTTGTAATATAATACTGATCAAAAAGTAACCCTCAGTTATTTCGAATATCAGATGTTACTATGAAATAAAAGAATATGATTCTGACGTTCGATAGAAAAAAAGAAAATAAACTTACGGGTCTAATAAATAATACTTGATGAATTTATTATTCCACGAAATACATTGCGTGTTGCTTTTTGCTAAATAAATCGACAAATCTCATTCTGCCTGTCCCATTACGTTGATGTAATGATATACTTTCTTCGTTTCAAGTCAGGTCAGAATCAGAAATCATATCTTTTATATATCAAAAAAAACTAATCTTTCAAACAACGGAATATCAAGGATAATCATCCAAACAATGAATATAATCACCAGATAATTGAAATAATATCCTTTTTTTATTCGCTGTCTAGATGTAGGTACCCAGTTAAAATAAGACTTCCAATCATTTATTGATCCAGCGTAAACTTGCGTAGTTGTGATCGCTATATTATATATTTATTATTATATCATATATATATATATATATATATATATATATATATATATATATATATATATATATATATATATACAAAAAATTTTTACTGACGCTTCAAAGTTTGAAAATTTATCTCTAGGTGTGGTAATATAATATGACGAATCCAAAGATCACTTCCAACAATTCGCTTTAAATGACAACTCTTCAATTTATACTGGTGAACTAACAGCTCTACTTAAAGCCATCGAGTATATCGATCGAAATTCGTTGAAATTAATTTTGAAGAAAAAAAATTTCTTGTGTTATCTGACAGCCATAGTGCCTTATCCTCCCTACTTCAGAAAAAAGCGAATTGCTCGTTCTCAAGTATTCATAGAGATATTTTGCTGGCTATATACAATTTAGTAAACGAAGAAATATGTGTCTACTTCATGTGAGTGAAAGCTAATGTGGGTGTACCAGGCAATGAGGAAGTGAACAAGTTGACTTCAGACGTGAGATCCGCTAACAAACAATCAATATGGCGTAAATGGCAAAGCACCTATCGCTCTAGTAAGAAAGCAACATTTTATAATATTCAACCACTACCTCTGTCATCTGTATGGTTCAAACAAATTTCCAACCGAAGAGATTTTGTGCGGTTAATATGTCGTTTGAAAACAGGCCATGCGATGTGCCCGGTAACTAAGTATTATCAACCTTTCAACTTAAATTTCTTTTTGGCTATCAATAGTTTGGAAGTATATGAAGTGCTTTATTCTCATGTCGAATCTATAGGTTTGAGAATGTTATGGCATGTTACTGGTATATTACTATCGTCTTTCCTAATTTAAAATCCTCCATTACCGTAGCCTTAGTCATGTATGCGTATGAAGAAAAAAAAATCGACTTGATGGGCTCCTTGGCGTTTCTGTATCCCTGTCAAATCCTATACTTATATTCTCCTTCTACTGTTTGAGGTTTTTGTCTTTTTTTGTGTGATAATGGTTGGTAAGTGACATGGGTCAAGGCCAACACTAGGTACTCCATTAGGTAGTTACCTACCTATTAAATAAATAAAAAAAGATTTCTAATCATTTACTGATCCAGCGTAAACTTGCGTGGTTGTGATCGATATTATATATATTGGGCTTCCGAACTTTCGATTCCTAATATTAGTATAATGCGATAATATATTATTATTACAATTATCATTACTATTGATATTACATATAGTTAACAAATGGTAATATTCAGTGTTTCCAGATACAGTTATCAAGAGGCTTTGAAAATGAAAATCTTGTGTCTAAGATTATCACAAATAAAATTTATACTAACAAACCTCACGAATTACTCTCGTTAGACATAATCATGGCCTGAACAGTTTCTTGTATAGGGAAGGGTTTGTTGTTCTTCAATAGTTTATCTGCCCAGCTTACAACTGCTATTAGTACGCATCGTTCAGACAGAAAAAATATAAGTATATTGTAGCTCTGCGAATGATTTCTTGTGGTGACATCAAGTACAAAAGTATTTTAATTCTGCATCTGAAGAAGGTGAAGTTCCACCGAAAAGTGCGTTATGCGTATTATGTCTGATAAATGAATATAAATTGTTGTTGTTAAGCATTGGTTTAATACAGTGCCGAATAAACGTTTTTGGGCAATATAGGCTGAGAAGTGGTGAGGGCCTTGTTAAGGGTACATACACAGTGAGGCCGGCATGTACGATAGTAGCCTAGTAGCCAAGATGGTAGCTCACTCGCTTACTAGATGAGTACCTGGCAGAATGAGAGGGGGCACACGTTGACGCTCTGTGCCTTCTTGATTCAGGTGCTTGTTCTCATTCAATATTATGGAAGGACTTGATGAAAGGACTAATAAGTGGTTTTTGTTATTTAATAATGACCGTAACTTCAATGTCCATTCTGTGAACATTTTAAACGAAGATTATGGCGAGTTCCATCATTTGTACAGGAAGTTGAGAAACCATCCTCATAGTTTTTTTAACACCTTCGATTATATCAAGGATTCAGTATCCTCCAAACCAGAGAAGAATTGGTGTAGTTTTTGCACCAATCCTATTACACAGAAAGAATGACTTCTTCTAACATTGCGTTACCTATCTTTAAGCTATGTAAATAATTGGGGGAGCAATTATATTTCTATCCATCCAGGATACCTGCTTCCATCGAGGTAACCAGCTGTACACGGGTACGTTGCCAACTGTGGGAGGATTGTTACATCGCAGTAAGCGAATAAGCTACCATCCCGGCTACCAGAGTACATCTCGGCTCCACTGTATATGTACCCTTAGGGTACCTACACAGTGGAGCCGAGATGTATGCTGGTAGCCGGGATGGTAGCTTACTCGCTTACTGCGATGTAACAATATTTACATAGTTGGCAACGTACCCGTGCACTGTGGAGCCTGGCTGGTTACCTCGATGAGCGCAGGGATCCTGGATGGATAGAAATATGATTGCTACCCCGATTGTTTACATAGCTCAAAGCTATGTGAAACGGCTAGCGCCTGCGCATTTTGCAACCGCCTTTTTATTACGCCAGTCCCGTCTGGCACATATTGAATGACAAAAGGAAACTGAAGCTGGACCTGCTACAAATCGCAGAGCGTCTCATCTAGTAAGCGAGTAAGCTACTTTAAATCGAAACCAAAGAGATGTAGAAAACAGAAACGATAAAATTATCCAATATCCAACCCTGTTGAAAAATAGCATTGACAAATTCTACATAAGCCTCTTTTGTTTCACAAAGCCGAAGCTGTCTGTATATCTAATATAAATATTCTTTACAAAATAGTGTTTTCACTATCATATTTCATTTCATATCAATCAGAAACACTAATTGAAAGATGATGAATACATATCACTATCCTCATCCACTAAAAACTCCTTCAGTCTGTCCTTAAACCACAAATACGAATGAGATGGGTGAATAGAAATATATATATATATATATATATATATATATATATATATATATATATATATATATATATATATATATGAATGAAGAATAAAACTAGGCTGGCTTCGGTAGACGAATACATGTATTTAAAACAAAAATGTTTTTCTCACTCAAGAGGAAAGTTTTCACTAAAAGCGATTTGCCGATTTTGACCTATAGTGCGAAAAACTTCACCTCCTAACTACCGAATCTGCCAAGAAGCTGAGAATAACCCAAGGAAGAATGGAGATAGCTATCTTCGGGGTGTCGTTGCGAGATCGTATCTGCAACGAAAATCTGCAAAGGAAAACCTGTGTCATATCACACATCGATAAGCTCAAGTGTAACTAGATTGAGCATGTTGGCCCAATGGCTTATGGAAAATGGACGAAACGAATGCTCGATTGGAGACCGAGAGCTGATAGGAGATGTAGAGAAATACCGCCGTCATGATGTTCCGAAGATATTGAGATAATGGAAGACAATTGGATTCGGATCACTCAAGATAGGAGGTAGTGGAACACATCGAGGGAGGCCTAGTTGAAAACTATCGAATAACCTTCCAAGATTGCCAGCCATATGTGTTCTAACAGAGAGAGAGATATTATTGAACATTACTGTGTGAGGAAGTGCGGAATCCTCGTTGTCAGGACAGCTATCTTTTTCAGAAGGTTAGTAATGCACTTCAAAGGAGAACAATAACACTGATTCAATACCGCATACTTGAGATGAAGTGAATATTTTCTGGTAGGCCACTCATGATAGCTATATACTGTAGTTTATGAAGACCTAAATAACCGTAAAAAATAACCAAGGATTGCAAATAAGGAACTTTCCATGTGAGCCAAATCCATATTCACAAAAATCTCTACTACAGTGATCTGTTACAAGATGAACTGATATAGTGCTTATTCTAGCCGCAATCAAGAGTGACAAAACTCAATGAAAACTAACAGTGACAATTCGCAAAGTCAACAAAAACATAAACAGCATACTGGTTAGCTTAAAACATTAATTCAAGAGGAAGTCGAATAAATCAAATAATTATCGAATAACCTTCTAGGGCATAGCTAATTATATGATTTCCAAAGCTTAGATTTTTACACTAAAATTTTGCAATGCTTGGTGCTTGGACACATATAGATAGTTCTCATGTTGGAGATATTAATGATTTTGGGGGAACTTCATTATATATTTGGAGTAGATTTTTTTCAATTCCTTAGTATAAAGAACCTTCTAATTTTTCAGGATTTTAATCGTCAATGTTTTCTATTTCACTCTGTCGTCGGCAGTACTGCTGAAGTGATTAATCATATGAGTCCCGAAGAAAAAACAGCATTCGATTAGGTAGAAGAGATCCTTACCGAATTAAAATAATATATGAAGATTGATGATTTCATTTTTGAATACATAATATGAATGCATAATACAGTAGAACTGTGCCAGCATGCAATTCATGAATTTGCCTCAATAAAATTCCAGCTTAACATCATTATAGCATGTATATGTCTTACTTCATTATATTATGTGCAATTCAAATTGTAGACTTTGAAATTCATTCAGGAGTCTGAATACGTAATTGCATCAGCTGTATAGTACGAACTATATTTGCTCGCGTTAACTGGCCAGGAAATAATTCCATTTGGCATAAATTACATAAAAATTTTCATACTCTGTGAATTATGCTTGTTGGTTGCGGCTTTCATGAAAATTCATGTAACGGAAGGTGTATCAAATTTCATATATATTTTAAGATGAAGTTACTTCTCGCAAATAGTCGTACTTTCTGGCGTTTTGAGGTTACTTGCTATGTATGTATATTTTCATTATAACATGAGCATATAACGTTTCTAATATATATTTAGCAAACAAATTTTTTGTCATTACTTAGGATGCATATTAGTTGACTATATCATCAGCAGATACGTATGCTAACTGTGAGTTGATTCTATGATGATAAATTTTGTCTGAGAAACCTTCATTGGTTGCTTGAAATATTTCAAAGTTCAAATATTTTTTTGATCCAAAATTACTGATTTGTAGATAAGGCTGGACGTTTCTGCTCCAATGTTTGCCATATACAATTTGTTCACATAGTTTTTAATGATATTTTTCCATGAAGTATATAAGTACTATTGCAGTGTATCGAAGCCAAGCAGTCAGGTGCTTGAGTAGTTTTTTATTCGTTTAAGACCTCCTAGACCAAGATTTCCGAAAATATTTTCAAGTCATATATATATATATATATATATATATATATATATATATATATATATATATATATATATATATATATATATATATGTCTGTGTGTGTGTGTATACGTCAATTTGGACATGAGAAAAATTGCTGCAAAATGGATCCCCAAATGTTTGAATGTTGACCAAATGTGTGCAAGGGTAGTAGCATCGCGTTCGATCTGTGCTCGATTTGACGATGTAGACTTCTTAAACCGAATTGTTACTATGGATGAGACTTGGGTACATTTCTACGATCCAGAAACAAAGCAACAATCGATGGAATAGTGACACTCCGGTTCTCCAAGACCTAAGAAGTTTCGTGTCCAAAAATCTGCTGGAAAAGTTCTTGCTTCAGTTTTTTAGGATTGCCATGGAGTAATCATGATTGATTTTTTGGATAAGGGTAGAACAATAACTGGAGATTACTATTCGACATTACTGACCACTTTACGGGAAAAAATTAGAGAGAAAAGACGCGGAAAGCTATCCAAAGGTGTTTGGTTTTTGCAGGACAACGCCCCTGCACACAAATCTCATGTTGCCATGCAAAAAATTCGTGATATTGTTGATGGTTTGAAATACTAGAACACCCTCCTTGTTCACCAGATTTGACTCCGTCTGACTATCATCTCTTGCCTCAACTGAAAAAAGTTTGAAAGGTCGTAAATTTTCTTCGAACGAGGAGGTAATAAAAGTTGTGGAGGTCTGGTTTGCAGGGCAAGAAGAAACATTTTTTTTTGAAAGGTCTAGAGACGTTGCAGGTTCGCTGTAATAAATGTATACAATTAAGAGGAGAATATGTTGAGTAATAAAATACTTTGACATTGAAATTTTGTTTGGTTCTATAGTAGGCTAAGAATTTTTCAATATATCCTCGTATATATATATATATATATATATATATATATATATATATATATATATATATATAAATTGAAAAACGGAGTAGAGAACGTAGAGAAACAATATTATATGAGGCTAAGGGTAGTGCGAATATGGGGGCTCTCCAATTACCAGTCAGTTTATAGTACGAACTGTATATTTCCTTCAACTTTGCGGACTTCATCAGGAGTGAAACTGAAATTACATTACAAGTTACGAAAACAAAATAACATGTACTTACAGCGGGGCTTACGATACTATGTCATAATTTAAAGCGGTACATTCCTCAGAAACAGACAAATGGAGATATTAATCACTACAACGCCACATGATCCTGATATCCAGAAAAACCATATCAAAAACGTTATTGCAAAAATTATTACCAAGACATGTTTACCTCGGCATCATGTGGAAGACATCTTGTTTAGTCATATGACTTCAGAGTGACCAACCTCAATCCAAAAAAATAAATTCACAAAATAAAAGAGCATGTTGAAAGACATCTTTATAATCAACAACACTTGATTTGAGCCACAATTCCAACATACAAATTCTATATTATATTACTGTAGGACCAGGAAAATTGCTTAATGAAATCTTATAATTTTTCTCTATAAAAATAATCACAATACCTGATAAACAATAAAACAATCAACCGACGCAGAAATCATTACATCTCTTTTTAATTCATTAATTCTGACAACGATACTCAGAAAAAGGGACAAAACAAAATATGGAATAAGAAATAAAAATGGGCCAATATACGTTCTCACATATGAGTCAAATAATTCTGTGTTGATTACAAACGCATGGCAGAAAAAAAAAATTTTTTCCATTCATAAGTTAAGCACGAATGAGATGAAAGATAATAAATCAATCTAACAAAACTAATAACGTTATTGTCTTTACAACTATTACATTTACTAATGATGAACAATAAATTTGGAAAAGAAACAAAAGGAAAAAATCCAATAGGCCAATGCTATGTGACAATCTAAACCTATCAGTCAGAAAAAACACACACATGATAATAGTTTTTTCCCGGTACATATTGTCGTCTCCTGCGGCTTTCATCAAGGCAAATAAGCTGAAACAAAAGTATCAAAATTTGGCCAAATTTCTTCAACCGCCGCCATTTTTACGTAGTTCTTTTCGGTACATATTGACACCTCCAACGGTTCGCATCACAACAAATCTGTTGAGATTTGGTATCTGAAGTGTTTGCCGAGGCAGTAGATATTTTTGGATTTTTCGTGATTTTTGAAAATTGCAGAACTCTACAGCTTCTGCAGATCGAGTTAGAGTATTGAAGTTTGGTTCGTACATTGAGTTTATGTTGTATCGAAGTCCTTTGTGGATATAAATTCTTTTTCTCAACCGCAATGCATTTGATGATCACTATTCAGCTCGAATTGCCTCTCGATCTGTTTCGAAATCAGTACGCAATGCACTTTGCAAATTTTCTTTAAGAGAGAAGGTTAAAATTTGGTACGTGAATTGAGTAAATGTTGAGGTACGTTCTTTCGTTGATTTCACTTTTTTCCACAACCATTATGAACTATTGCTTTTTATAAAATAAATTAATTTCTACTTAAGCGTGATTTTTCAAAACATAATGCAATCTGTTGGAATCGCACCTCGACGCGAAAAATACGACCTCAGCGGAGGAGCTCTGCTCACGAGTGTTTTTCTAATTTGACGAACGAGAAATGCGATTTTATAATTCGTAGAAATGTAAAATTTCTATGGTCTCCAGAAAGTGCATTTCCATTTCGAAAAAATTGAGATGGGATTCCAATTACCATTTCATATAAACACATCAACGATTTATGATTTTCCTTCATAAAGCCACAAACGATTCATTTCTCTTTATGATATAGAGATTTTAGGATCTACAGACTCTCCTAATTGTCTACTTATGACATCAAACTCGTAGAAATAACGAACTTAATTCTCTACCGCGTTGCTTTCGGTGAATATTCTGAAACATGAAAAGCAACTTAATCTGGCACGAGAACGGAACGGAGCCTCCAAGTAAGTGGCTCAACTCCAGTTTCTAAAACTCAGAACCCGCACGGCTAACGACCATTATTAACGAAAGTAAGATGGAGGATATTAAATTTATTCTAAACAAAGTAGATAGTTAGATTCGAGATAAGTGTTGCGATATTAGAAACTTTTGAGTTATCTGGAGTAACTTAACAATGTAAAATGAAAGTAGGTTTGTGAAGCAAATGGGAGCACCTTGTTATCTATATTACTGAAAGAGCGGGCCAATTATTATCTGGCTCGTAAATGAGGTAAAATGGTTTCTTCACTTATCTTGGCTTCTTTGTATCCTTCTACGAGTGCATTCGAAAAAGTTGCGAAAAAATTCACAATAAGTAATTTAACTCCAAATCAAGAACAATAAATACCAAAACTATAGACTATTAAAAAGAATAGAATAGTGCTAATCGCTTCGTTTACGTTATGCAAAATGAAAATTTCTCTTAAAAATATGTGCAACGCAACTTCTTCCTATTTAAGGTTATACCGGAAGTAGATATTTATTGTCTAATAAGTGATAGTTTCCCGGAAAAATTAGACCGTTGATAATCAACTTTGAATTTTTGAAAGCAAACGTTCAATTTCTATTCATTTGGCAGTGATAGGGGCATAAAAAATATATTTCAGTCAATCGCAATACCTAGGCAGAAAAAATTAGAACAGTTATTAGTTTATCAGGGTGCATGATGATAATTTAAATTATTGAAGTCACTTTTATGGACGAATAAAGTGTTGTAGTGATACATCTGATATTGAGGCCCATTCTTGTTTTGTTTTGAAAAGGGGATTATGGGACATAGTAGTATTCGCCTGTGTTCTATCATCAACCCTCATGGGTTAATAAGCTAGTATATTACCCAGCACATCATAGTATACGTAGTTATCATCATCATCATCATCCAGCCCTTAAATCGTCCACTGCTGGACACAGGCCTCCCTCATGGCTTGCCACCTGGATCTATTTTGATCTGCCTGGATCCAGTTGTTTCTGATTCTTTTCAAGTCGTCGGTCCATCGTGTAGGTGGAATTTCCCTACTTCGTTTATCGGTGCGTGGTCTCCATTCTAACAACCTCTTTGTCCAACTGTCGTCGCTCATTCTGGCCACATGTCCTGCCCAATTCCATTTCAACGTGGTTATTCGCTCGATGATGTCCTTTACGCCGGTTTTTCTCCGCAGGTCTTGGTTTGTGACGTGGTCTCTCAAACTCAATCCAGTCATTGACCTTTCCATTTTGCGTTGTGCAACTTTTAGTTTCTTCGCGGATGTCATCGTTAGGGCGAGAGTTTCTGCTCCGTATCTAAGTACTAGTAGAACGCTAGTGTTATCGATACTTATGTCTCCGCCCATGACAAGATTTGTCATGATCTTTGTCTTGGAAAGGTCCATTTTCAGACCGACCCCGGAGCATGCCTTATCTAGTTCATGGGGCATATGTCTCGCCTCTCCCAAGTCGTCGGTTGTTAGGACGATATCGTCTGCGAAACAGAGATGGCTAAGTTTCTGACTATCTATATTCATTTCTTTTGTATTTAACTTTTTGAAGGCATGTTCTGAAACTGTGATGAATATTTTAGGGGACAAAGTGTCTCCTTGCCTTACATATCTTTCGATTTTAATGCGGTTGTTGGTTTCATGTAGTCTAACATATATAGTAGCGTTTTTGTATATGTTGTTTATAAGTTTTGAATATCTGTAGTCTACTCGGCATTCTCTCAGGGTGTCTAGTATAGCTTTCATCTCTATAGTGTCAAAAGTTTTGTGGAAGTCTTTGAGTAGGAGAGAAACTGGTCTATTGTATTCGATGGTTTTTTCAATGAGGGTCTTTATACTCTGTAGGTGATGATTTGTCCCGAAGCTCGATCGGAAACCCGCTTGTTCTCTTGGCTGGTAAAGCTCGAGTTTAGTTTCTAGCTTTGATGTTACCATTCTGGTAAACAGTTTGTAAAGATGGCTAAGGAATGATATTGGGCGGTAATTTTCCAGGTTTGCTTTATCTTTCTTTTTATGGAGTAGTATGGTGGTCGCTTCGTGCCACGGATCAAGGATAATGCTTTGGTGTAGGCATAGATTGAAGAGCGTTCGTAATTTCTCCAATAAGAGAGGACCTCCGGCTTTTATTGCTTATGCAACTACCTCTACTAATCCGGGTGCTTTATTGTTCTTCATCTTTGACAACGCTTCTTCAATTTCATCAATAATAATGTCTGGCATTTCTTCTGATCCTTGATTTATGACAACTCGCTCTTGTGTAACCATGTTTAAGTTTAGGGGTACTTAGATGCGGCTCCGGTATAGTTCGCAATAGAAGTCTTCCACGATTTTCAAGATTTCATCTTGTTTGAGGTGCTATTGCCATGTTATACGTAGTTATTTATAATTCAAATTGCAATTCTGGACAATCACAACATATATATATATATATATATATATATATATATATATATATATATATATATATATATATATATATATATATATATATATATATATATATATTATCCAGGATTCGAACCGTCTGTGCCCTAGACAATTTTCCCAGCCATTGGATCACAGACGGTTGATATTCCTGCCGATGTGATGAAGTCAGTGGAATCAGTTATCTCAGAACTTCTACTAGTATAGTAGAGACTATTGAACGAAAAAGAATATGATGCGTTTGATAGTTGTTGCTCTCAGAAAAAATATGTAAGGTATCAGAACCAGTCTTTCTTGCGTATTTGAGAGAAAAACTATGAGGTCGTCAACCCTGTGCTCTAGGTTATCAATATCAAAAATTTGAGCTGTGAGCAAGGTATTTCTTAAGAAAAAACTACCGATTACAAAAATTATCGTTTTGAATTAATATACAGAATAACAGAAATTGCTCTATTAATATTAATCTTTCAAAAAATTAGTATCGATGAAATACGATTTTGCACGTAACTTTTTGTTACCTAGAGACTATCCGGGCTTCAGCCATAAACGGCTTAGTCGATAATTTTTTATTCAGTTCACTGACAAGGAATATCATCTAGATTTAAAAATATCAATTCCATTCTTAATCAGAAATTCTCTATTTTGCGATTACTTCAAAATTTTAGTATAATTTTTTTTCTCGGAAGAAATCAAATAAAGGTATGAAAACAAGCTAATCAAATAGGTCTTTATATGATAACATTATTCAAACTGTGTTATTCAGGAGTACCCACCACTTCAAAAGATTCACATAAATCTTTACAATGAGCGTATTTTTATCGAACTGATGTCAGACTTGGAGTTCCAAACTTGCGGTTTCACTGAGCGAATTTCAAACTTTTCAGCACTTTTTGCATGTTTCGCATCTCTTACAAAGTTTGTCGGGCTAAACAACTTTTATTAATAATACGAGAGAAGTGGTTTTTTCATTAAAGGCGAATATGTTCTGAAAGTCTCACAGAAAGAGTGCTTTTTAAACTCGCTGTTTGAGGTCTGCCATGGAATTATTTTTAATAATATCTGAACAGATCCAGCCCTCAACTACTTAAAGATAAGAAAAATGAACTGTTGAAATTTGCGATCTACACGCTACTGCCAATTTTTGGACAAAAAGTCTCGGGAAGTTTTCATCTTGACCAAAGTTTGAACTTTTCACTGCTTCATTTTGTTTGGTTTGGTCTTGGAGAAGTTTTATTTAAGATAGGATTTCATAATTGGGTATGACTGTTCGACAGTGTTCGCATTATTTGATTGTGCATCGGAGGAAAAACAATTCTCAAAATTTTTTTTATTATACCACTATATAATTGGGTACTATATTTCTCTTATGTATTTGACTTCTGCAAGTTTTCTTTGATGTGTTGTTCGGTTCGTTCGAAAAACTAAAAACAGAATAAGAGAACAATTCTCTTCACAATAACCACACAAAATTATCGATAGGTTACATTATGTGAAGATAATTGGAGTGACCATATTTAAAAATTATATAGTACTAAATATTTTGATCCTACTTCCAGTGTTTTTGCACAGGAACTCTTCCAATAATTCGCATCCTTCTTAGTTATTAGTTGAATAAGGGTTACATTGATTCATTTAAAAGTACAACCTGAATAAAGTAAACCAATGATACCAGTTGAATAAATGAAATATCTCGTATATTTTCAGATTATTTAATTCATTACTTGATGCTTCCCAAATTATACATTTCTATGTGTCTATTAAATAACGATCCACAGTTTATTGATTCTTTAAAAATCTTCTCTATTCATTATTAATTGAGTACCTTACTAAGCATATCTTTGATTTGAAAGAGAAATGTGTTTCATAAAGTGTTACACTTTTCTCTCTTTGCATTCTTTTCTCTGAGTATTAAATGCAGCCTAATTCAGAGATTGTAATTCAAGTTGTGTTGCTATTTCCATGGGCATCTGTATTAATTATTATCAATTGAACATCTAACTGAAGATACCTTTGATTTTAAATAATAATGTGGCTCGAAAAGTGTTTTATCATTCGATCTATGTACTAGATTTCTTATTTATCGAACTCAGTCTGACTCAAATAGAATAAATCAAATTCTCCATGAGCCACTGTATTATTTTTAATAATTGCATAATAATATATCCCATTTGAACGAGCTTGAAATAATTCGACTGATTGTATTGAACCATACTGTAAATTAGTAATGACAATTCATGGTAGAATGATAAATATATTGTATTCCTATAAAATCACGATCTTAGGTATGAGTTATATTTTTACGTTCGTTATACGCAGTAGGGAAACTATATATTCACGGTCCTCTGTGAATTCGAAAGTAGAAAAAAATTATTTTACTAAACAAAAATTCGTGGTTGAGGCGAAAAGTTGAAACCAACAAGGAATCTCAATCCACATACCAAATTTTAACCCTCTATCGTAAAACAAATTCGCGAAGTGCATCGCGTACATCGCGAAACAGATCGAGAGGCAATTTGAACAGAATATTGACCACGAAATGCAGCGCGTTTGAGAAAAAGAGTTGAATCCAAAACAAAATAGGATCTTAAGTCAACCTAAACTCAATGTGAGTACCAAAGTTCAACCCTATAACTCAAACTGCAGGAGTTGTGAAGTTCAAAATTTTTTCAAAGACCATGAAAAATAAAGGAATATCGACGTAAAAATGGCGGCGGTCGGACAAATTTGAGCAAATTTTGATAGTTTCGTTCTGCAACGAAAACAATCCCAGATTTAGGCCCATTTGGTGTGATATGAACCGCTTTCAGAACGGGGTATCAATATGTACTGGAAAGGTTATTTATATGAAAATTAGAAATATCTACGTTAAAATGGCGGTGGTTGCAAAATTTTTCCCAAATTTCGAAACTTTTGTTCTGCAAACAAAAGCAATCCCAGGACTTGATGAGAACCCTTGGAGATGCCAACATGAAATATTTTTCGAAAATCGTGATCTACTAGTTCTAAAACGGATGAAAAAACAACTCCCGCACCTGAATGCTTTTCTTCGATACACTGCAATAATAGTATGTATTTCATGGGATAAAATACGATTAAAAACAACTCGGTAGCGCAAAAGCTATCTAGCGGACTCAAATTATCAGTTCATAAGATAATTTTGATACACTCATTTTAAAGATAACTAAATACTGATAATTCATTGCCACTGTTGCAATTTCCAGAAATTCATAGTTTACGTGAAATAAAGTTTTTTTTTTAATGAAATTGTTTCATTTCTCCTCAGTGTTTAGACATATTTCATCCCTTAAAATACATCCTATTGCAGTGTATCGAAGGAAAGCAGTCAGTTGCGGGAGAAGTAAAGTTTTTCTATCCTCTGTAGACCTCCTAGACCACGATTTTCGAAAAAAGTTTCATGTCATATATATATATATATATATATATATCTATATATATATATATATATATATATATATATATATATATATATATATATATATATATATATATATATATATATATATATTCATTTGGATTGATTTTGTATCTGTATATTATAGATTGTTGGGATTATACAACACAGAACAAATAAACACCAAACATAACAACAACAAACAAACATCCAAATACACAACACTGCCATAGCATTTCACCATCACAAAGAAATAAGTCACCAACTAAAACCATATGAAATAAAAATAGCGCTACAATACCACAAAACCAGGTAAAACACAATTTACACAAAACTCAAAAGAAAACACTCTAATGGACTATAAGACGCACACAGTATATGAAAATCCATGCACAACACAACTGTAATAAGACATATATGACGCAAACAATGCAATACTTAAATGAAAGAATTAAAACGCATAAATATTCATACACAGATCACGGCACTAAATAAACACAAACAGACGAACAT
Organism: Cynegetis impunctata; assembly: GCA_030704885.1. NCBI lineage: Eukaryota > Metazoa > Arthropoda > Insecta > Coleoptera > Coccinellidae > Cynegetis > Cynegetis impunctata. The sequence continues at coordinate 881,083 of JARQZK010005076.1, forward strand.
AGCTTCAACTACGACAAAACATAAGAATTTTGGCAACAGAAAACTACACAAAAGAAAAGAGAAATTTTAGAATGATACATATCCAGAAAATCTACAAAATGTAATCAATACCGTTCAGACGTCTGAATAATTTGAGCACCGTGTATTCCCAAATATTATAAAAGGCGCATAACGCGAAGACACGTGAAACGATTATGACTCGACACCTGTTTCGGATTCCATGAACCAGTCGTTCACACGAGCTGGAACCTTACCACAAACCAAAGAAAGAAACAAAAACGATTCCGTAGTGAGTACATTTTTTAATATCAACTTTTATTGTGAACTAGCTTTAAATAAATTTTATCTTACAGACCTAGTGATGAAACTCTTGTAAAAGGCTCCATAAAATAGGCCGAAACGTCGAGTAAATTAAATCCAACCCCTTATTAGTCATTTAGTATCTGTATACCACGAAAAAATCCCATATATTATATATATAGATATATATAATATATATTATTATATATATTTATATCAATATATATATATATATATATGTTCCAAAGAGATATCAATTATTGGTATAACAGTTTATTTCCGAACATACATTTTAAAATTAAAATTCATTGGACGTTTCAATGGAGCTTCCATCTTCATCAGCTAATAATCGGGATAAAATACAATTCAAATGCCTAAATATAAACATATATACACATACACTTAAAATAAAAAAAATAAAATAAAATGTATCTCACCAGAATGTTCGTCGGTAGTATGCAGTCAAATACTACTTGACTCTTGAATCTCCTGTTTAACCGATGTATAATCGTTCATGCGTATAGAGCTCAGTGTATTTACAATAATGGGCATATATCGAACTTAGGCCTTTATATCTATTTTGTTGTTAACTGTGTTTGTCTTGCGTTCTTCTGTATAAAAAATCATTTCAAGATTTCGCGTGATTTTAAGTTTTTTTTATAGTTAGTATGTGTGTTTCATCGTAATCGAATCATGGGTCTTTCTGATTGTTTTGTGTTTGTTCAGTGCCATGCAGTGGTTCGGCTTGTTTTTGGGCATATCTGTGGGCTTTTAGTCTATCTTGTAGACGTTGTGAGGTTTGTCCGATATTATACTTTATTGCAATTCTTGCAGGGAACGGTATACTACGTGGGGATTTCTTTTCTGTTGGAATTTTTGCTTTCATGATGAAGGAACAAAATTATTAAAAAATTAGGTTTCTATTTCATAGTTAAATCCTCGGACAGGTCGATTAGTATTTTTATTTGGGCATTTTTTCGCAATAAAAAGGTTTGTATACGAGGGTGTCTCATTCAGAGGCCTATGGCTTTGTCATTAGTTTTTAAAAGGTATTACCCTGTATATATTTCACTTTACAATTCTACGATAAATTCTTATCACTTTTTGTGAACATACCATATGCCTCAACTCGATGATTGATTGCCAGAAACGGAGATAGTGGAGGGTAATGAGAGGTACGATATGAAAACACACAATGTAATTACTAATTTAATTTTTACATATGTTAATCTGTTGTCCGTTTACTTCGAGACCTTTTTGAAGTCGATTCAATGTTTCCCGTTGCACATTTTCAATTACTTCTGGACTGATAAGTTCTACATAATCCTGCCTGATTCTCTCTTTTAGATCGATCAATATTATCTGGTCTATTCAAATGAACTTGTAGACTTCAAATAACCCCCATAAGAAAAAAATCCAATGGGGGTTTGTCCGGTGATCTTGGCGGCCCACTCAATCGGACCTCTCCGTCCTATCCATCTGTTGGGAAAAGTTGCATCAAGAAATTGTCGAACAGCGATTGAATAGTGAGAGGTGCCCCATCTTGTTGAAACATATCTCGTTATTAGGCGTATGTCAGGATCTTGTGGGTTTAGCGAAACAAAACAGCTAAAGACCGGACATGAGTTCGAACTGGAGATAAGTTCAAGTAGTCTTCTCCGTTTAGTGTTCCTTCAAAAAAAATACGGACCAACTATAACGATTTCGAACAATCGCTGCCCATGTATTAATTTTTTTGAGCGCTGTGTGTGGCATTCTTGCAGTCAATGAGAGGATTCTCGTCGCCAATACATACAGTTTTGTCTGTTGACGTGGCCATTTAAAGTAAAGTCGGCTCATCAGAAAAAAATTATGTTTGTTAATGAAATTTAGATGTTGATTATGAATTTCAAGAATCTGCACAAAACTGTACTCTGCGGGTCAAAATCGATCTTCTAATAATTCGATGTACAGAGCCCTTAATTTCATATAGGATGGTATATACTTATCTTACTTAGTATTTTATGCACGGACCCTACTGATAAATTGAAATTATTGGAAATTGTAGTAATGGATGTATATGAGGGTTATCTTGGGTTTCTAGTAGAACGTTCAGCACTGTTCTTCAGATCTCTCGGTGGTCTTCCTTTAGGTAAATCTCTAACGTTAGCCGACATATGTCCTGAATTTTGATTCAATTTTGCTGACTGTCGATCTTAGTAATTGGCGGAACGATCAGGATGATTTTCATTGAATAGATTGCGACTTCTTCTTGTGAACGCACCCTATCTCCAAAACAATCATCATAGAGTACTTCAATACGTTCTCTCTCAAAGTAATTGCATTTTCTTAAACAATGAAGTAGTGTAGTGCTGGAGCAGTTAAAAAACATGAAAACTGCGGACTATACAGCACACAGTGAATTGAATTCAGATGGTACATGTGAAATTTTCATTCTTCAGATTAATGACAATGTTTACCTAAGACTTTTTTTTGTACTTTTAATCCACATTTTTAAATCTCCAGGTGCTCCACTATCTCCGTTATAATCTGGGAATCCATCAAGTTGAAGGCATATGGTATGTTTACAAAAAGTGATAAAGAATTTATCGTAGAATTGTAAAGTGAAATGATATACAGGTATTACTTTAAAAAAACTAATGACAAAGCCATAGCTCTTGAATGAGACACCCTGTATACAAAATTTTTATTGCGAAAATTGCCCAAATAAAAATACTAATCGACACCTGTCCGAGGATTTAACATGAAATAGAAACCTAATTTTTAATGAATTTGTTTTTCATCATGAAAGCACTGTATAATATATATTATATATACATATATATATATATATAATATATATATTTATATATATATATATATATATATATATATATATATATATATTATTTATTTGATTTGTTGTTGCCTGTGAACAAGTTTTGAAAAAGCCACGAAACTATCAAAATTTGCTAAAATATTTCCAATCGCTTCCATTTTTACGCAGATATTTTTTTTTCGTGGTTTTGGAAAAATTGCCGAACTCTACAGCTTCTGCAGATAGAGTTAGAGGGTTGAAGTTTGGTACAAACATTAAGCATATATTGACTTAGAATACTTTTTTGGATTCTTTTTTTTGCTTAAATGCGCTGCATTTCGTGGTGACTATTCCTTTCCAATTGCATCTCTATCTACTATCAGTACGCGATGCACTTCGCGAAATTTGGTACGTGAATTATGTTGATGTTCAGGTACGTTCCTTCGTTGGTTTCAAATTTTTTCTTTAACCACGATGCACTTCGAAAATTTTCTTTCACGAAATAAATTTTTCAATTCGTTTTGCTGTTAAGGCGTGATTTTTCAAAATAATAATTCTATCCGTTAGAATCGCATCTCGACGAGATGTACTTCACGTGAAAAATAGGACCTTAATGATGCTTACGCCATTTTTTGCATTTGTAGAGGGTTCTTCATAAATTTATTTTAATTTAATTATTTATTTCTATAATGTACTCATCAAATACTTTCGCGTAATACCCTATAATATATCAAAATCGAATAAAACTATTTTTATTAATCATCAGAGAAAGTTTTTGAAAACAGATTTTTGATGAAATCATATGTGTTTTATTGATTCCCGTAGAAATTTTCTAAATCGGATAAAGATATAGTTTTTTTGTTGGAGATTCAAAAAACCCTCAGTTTCGCATCGACGTAAAATAAATTACAAACTTTCTTGCACTGTTCATTCGACGGAATTCAAAAAATTGCAAGATGTAACCCAAATTCAACCTAATTATCTCAAAGTGCATAACCTAACCTAATTTCGGGTTAGAAATCAGTAAAAGTACTTCCAATATTATTTTGAATAATAATTTTAATCAATTCTCTACTTCAAAATCATAGGTCATCTACAATGAAAAACCAATTCTAACATCAATAAAACTGCCATATAGTTTTTAAATCACACGTTGAATTTATCCTTCTCTGAAATTAAACATATCATCTGCGTTGAAAGGATAGACTTTCACAACACATTTCAACACATATCTATAAAAAGAGCTGACGACGTTGAGAGTGTTCAGCTTACAGTACGTATTATTATTTTCAGGCCTAGCCTCAATTTGCCTAGTTACTGGAGTGTAACAAGAGACAAGAAACTTCGTTCCAAAAAAGTTTCTGTTATATTCACAATTTTGAATTGTAGTTAGTCATTCAAATATTCCTAATGAAATGTCCTAGCTCAGGGGTTCCCAAACTTATTTTTTCTACTGCCCACTTTGAGAATAAATTAATTTTTAGCTCCTCCAGTCATTGTGAGCTATATTAGAGGAGATTAAATATTCATTCTAAACGAGACTTTTACTATGACTAATTTCTAGCAAACAATAATTCTTCACATATTTTCTCATCTTTAATAAACCTCACGTAAGACAGCAACAATGCTTCATTAGTTGGTAAAGTCGATTCATCGAGCTGAATTGGGAATATAATATATCAAAATCGAATAAAACTATTTTTATTAATCATCAGAGAAAGTTTTTGAAAACAGATTTTTGATGAAATCATATGTGTTTTATTGATTCCCGTAGACATTTTTTAAATCGGATAAAGATATATTTTTTTTGTTGGAGATTCAAAAAGCCCTCAGTTTCGCATCGACGTAAAATAAATTACAAACTTTCTTGCACTGTTCATTCGACGGAATTCAAAAAATTGCAAGATGTAACCCAAATTCAACCTAATTATCTCAAAGTGCATAACCTAACCTAATTTCGGGTTAGAAATCAGTAAAAGTACTTCCAATAGAAGAAATCTCTAAATCGCTTTTCAGCAAAAAGGCAATACTCCATCTGTGTTGTTCCCTCGCTCCAACATTTAATGTATATCGTCAAGAGTTTCAGAGTTGGTTAACCGAAATTAGATTACCGATTCCCCAGTGAGCAGAACGGAGTAACAGCAAGTGGAGACCGAAGAAAAGTAAGACGGTCTGTCGTTTTTCCATCGTCGATAACTTCGCTTTTATCTTCTTGTTCTGTTATATGTCAATAATGTAACATTTCCCAGTGCCGTATTTCTCTGGGTAGGATGTATACAACAGAAAGAAGATACAAATAAATATTTATGAACACGGAAGAAAGTCGTATACGTAAAGTGATTTTATCCTTGATAAAATTAGACCTAGTCATAAAATGCAAGAATACGATATTTTGTATGATAAGACATACAGAATACTCTGCATAAAAATCACAAATTCAGCAAGTTCTGATATGATTTTTGAAACAAGTCACTCATCGCCCTATACATTCTAGAAACTTGACGCATAAAAAATAGGCCTAAAACTGTGTCCTGTACGTGACAGCTTTGCTACGCGTGTGAGTCAATAGTCGTCCTATATGGGTATAAGAAAGTTATTCAGTAGAAGTTGGGTATAGCGTTGATGAAGTCAAGTAAGTATCAGTGTTTGTAAAATGTAAGACACTATAACTATAAGAAATAAGTATAATATCAGTATGTCATTAGAGATTACGTATGTAGGGTACAGAGTTGATTATAATTGTTAAAATATTATTATTATATGTATTCGCACTAATTTAGTCCCTGAAAATGTAGCGCATACCTACGAAATATTACATTCGCAAAATACTTTGGAATTAATTCGCGACATTTTTTTCAATCTGCTTCTCAGAACTCCATGATTTTTCTGATGTCCTGATGTCCCACAGATTTTAGATAATCCTAGTGATTACCATATGCTACTAATTATAATGAAACAATTTTGGATTCCGAAATTGTTATTACACATTATTATTTAATATGGGGTTCAACTGTATCGAATCATCGCTGTTCTCCCTACAGCGATATCTACAGCTCGCCTTCTAGTTCCAGAGTACTAATGCTTTTCAAAATCTGGGAAGGCTTCAAGAAGGTTACGTCCTCACTCCTACAAGTTTCTTGTTCAAAGCATTTTTAGCAATTTTTCACGTTGAAAACCTGCTTATTGATATGGGTGCGATTAGCAAAGTTAGACCTAGAACCAAGATAGTTTTTCGTTTCATGACTTTTTATGATGCTTATATAAATAAATAAATATATATATATATATATATATATATATATATATATATATATATATATATATATATATATATATATATATATATGTATGAGCTTATGTATTTTTGCGTTGTTTACACGATAAAGGGCGCAATTTTGAAGCAATAGGGTTAAAAGTTTGTAGATAGGTAGTTTCGTATGATATATTGGATGGGATTGTTTTAGGTTCGAATTAGTTGGGGGGTTGGCCACCCTGGGGGGAAATAAACCTTGTTTCCACGACAGAAGGCGCAATTTTGTAGAAATAGGATTGAAAGTTTGTATCTAGGTAGTTTCGTATGATATCTTGAACGGGATTGGTTTTGGTTCGAATTGGTTGGGGGTTGACCCCCGGGGGGAAGAAGTAAGTTTTATTTACACGATTAAGATCGCAATTTTGAAGTAAGGGTTAAAAGTTAGTAAGTAGGCATATTCGGAAGATATCTTGGATGATGTTGGTTTCTGTTCGAAACGTTGACCCTTTGGGAGAAAAAATAAATCTTGGTTACATGATAAAGGCCTAATTTTAGAGCAGTAGGATGAAAGTTTGTGAGTAGGTACTTTATTATGATATATTGAATGAAATTGATTTTGGTGCGAATTGGTTGGCGGTTGACCCCCCAGGGGAGGAAATAAATCTTGTTTACACGATAGAAGGCGCCATTTTGGGACCATAGAGTTGAAACTTTGTAGGTAGGTAGTTTCGTACGATACCTTGAATGGTATTCATTTCTATATGAATTAGTTGGGGGGTTGACCTTCCGGAGGAGGAAATAAATCTTGTTCACGCGATAAAGGGTGCAATTTTGTAGCAATAGAGTTGAAAGTTTGTGAGTACGTAGTTTTGTATGATATCTTGGATGCGATTTGGTACAAAAATCATGAATGAATGAATAAATTTTTCAAACTGGATACGTTATGAAAACTTGCTTTTCTAATGCAGCTCGCTGCGATATAGTATTTTTCCTTTGGCTTGCAATGGCGAGGCAATCTGTAACCAGATGAACAGGAGTGTCCTCTTCCTCCCCCAAAGAATCTACACTTTCTGATGAATCAATTCTCATCAGATACTTGACAGTGTCTTGTAAGGAAGCCAGTGAGGATATGTAATTTGTTCTTACTGAGATCCACATATCCTTTGAAACTTACAGTTTCAAAGTTCCGATGAAATTTTTTGGAGTCATCCATCGCTGGAAGATTTCGCCAAAGTATTCCTCTTCCGATTTTCTCCTTGTCCCGAAAATCTTTTTCATTTGTATTTTGCTCTAACTGGTTCATTACAAATCTACAAAACTTCACTCATCGGCCAGCATCTCCAGGATGGAGAACTTGGGTCATGTAAATTTTGAATGGATTATATTTGTGTATGTTTCTATAGTATCTTTCACACCACTTCATGCGATATGCCAAGATTTGTTGCAACTTCTCGTGTAGAAACGGAACGATTCGAGTCCTTGGTAAGTTTTTCCTTATTCACTCGCCGCTTGCAAAACTACTATCTCATTTAAATTTTCTCTATCTTTGTATCTTGTTCTAGGCTCTATAAATTAACTATAATTGGCTAAACTTCCAAAGAGCAATAGAATAAGTTAATTATGTACCAAGTGTGTTAATATAGATCCTTCCGCCCTGAGGAAACACTCGGCCCGAGGATTAATGTTGTCCGAATGGCCGTGAGGACCTAGTAACGCATGTGATGCATATTATATTATAATGATAAAGCGATTTTAAAATCCGTTCATTGCTCTTATCCACTTTCCTTCTCATAATAGGCATGTCATTTGTTGATATTTTGACGTTTGTGAATATTTTTGTCATCATATTTAGTGAATGTCATTGCTGCTTTCTTTGTGTAGTCTTATAGTAATAATGAAAATGGAAACGAATTTACCCAAGAATATCATAGAAAATGCAGCCAAAGCTGCGAATAATTCATTGCTGGAGAAATCCAGAGTCGTATACGACAATGATTATGAAGTATTTAATCAATGAAATTTGCTTCATTTCTCCCCGTACAGTTAGCGTTATGATCCATAACGCCCGCAAATGCGAGCGTTATGGCCTAGGGCATAATGAGTGTGTTTATAGCAACCGTATCCAAAGTGAAATAAAAATATACAAGTGAAAAATAAAATAATTTTCGGACTTAATTTGCGTATTTCGATGCGAGGCGTAATAAATATGAAGGATGTCATCCTTTTTTTCACTTGGAAACAAATAAATTATAAATTAATCAAAAATTTACGTTTTCACCCAGTAATTCAAAAACTAGAAATGACACATCAAATAATGTTCTTTTAGATAATTGTTCAGCATGTTAACATGCAACTTTGCCCTAATTCAACCGACATCGTATCTCTCATAACAACAGAGATCCCCCTAGTGAAGCTCGAAAAACGGACACCCTATATATATATATATATATATATATATATATATTTATATATTTATATATATATATATATATATATATATATATATATATATATATATATATATATATATATTATGTATATGTGAATATATATATCTATAAATACAAA
>JARQZK010005076.1:895000-909047 GCA_030704885.1 Cynegetis impunctata
TTCAACCCAAAGTAAGTGAAAGGGGCTTTCTTTTAGGAAAAATTGATTATTATGTTAGGACTTGCAATCTTCATTCTTGACATAAAATTTTGAATATGTCAAGAACGCATAGACTTTGGTATAGGACATGCTGCATAAAATCTGCCTAAAATCTTCAGTAGAATTCAAAAATGTGATAATATATAGGGTGTCCTATTTAAAATAAGCGCCTTAGAGTTTTTTTCCGGTAAAATCAGAAATGCCGAATAAATGAAAATATTTTAGCTGAATAGACCCCAAGACATCTAGCCAGTTTCCAACATTTCCAATTTTTCCTACATTCAGTTTCAGAGATATCGATCGATGTAGTTTCTGGTGGTTCACGCTGTATATATATATATATATATATATATATATATATATATATATATATATATATATATATATATATATATACATATCGGACACCTGAAAAAATTTATAAAATCGAGGTGAAGAAGGTAAAATAGATAAAACATTATTTTTGAAAGATGAGGTATCATTTTCGGGAAAAATACGACTAAAATGTCAATGGAATATACTTATCGATAAATAATGATGGTCTGAACAGCAAGTACAATGAAATGAATGAACAGTTTTAGGAAAAATTCTGAGAAAATAAATAAATTATTTAATCATTAATAATTTTTTCAAATTCATGTACATGGATATTTCATTATTAACTATTATAAAAATGGAAGTTAAAATTATGAACTTAATCGACACATGCAATCTTAGTAATGATTGGTTCGTGGTAACTAACGTAGCACACGTGTCCCGGAAAAACTGCTTCTATAGATTTTGCTAGATCATCGTTGATTCTTAGATTAAATTCAATCAAAATGAAATTGTAACAATAACTCTGAATGTAATCACAAAAGTTGATGTTCAAACCAAAATTGAAAAGGTTAAATTTGTTCCCATCATATATTCATTTCGATCCCTCATTATCATTATATGAATAGAATAGTTGAATATCTGCAGAAAGTGTAATCAATTATATACTTCAAAATCACACCTAATCTATGGCAATACACATTATCTATTTATATAGAGTATACAGCAAGAATTTATGAATTATGGTATTTACCTAACTTCACTATCACTATCCTCAACCTAGGCAGAGTCTCTTTCAAAATTAATTCCTTATTGATGACGTAGCAATAACGCTTGGAATATTCTGACTGAAATGGTTTGCTAAATTCATTAAGCATTAGTTATTTATGTACCAAGTGCGTTATATAGATCTTAACGCCCGGAGGGTTACATTCGGCCCGAGGACATCTGGCCCGTTGGGCGTTAGGATCTAGTAACGCACGTGGTGATTTTATTTTTCACGAAAAAATTATTTTATTATAATGAAGAATCAATTTTGAAATCGGTTCATTGCTCCTATACTTTCCATTTTTCTTCTCATAGTAGGCATGTCATTTGTTGATATTTTGACGTTTGTGAATATTTTTGTCATCATATTTAGTGAATGTCATTGCTGCTTTCTTTGTGTAGTCTTATAGAAATAATGGAAATGAATTTACCCAAGAATATTATAGAAAATGCAGCTAAAGCTGCGAATAATTCATTGCCGTAGAAATCCAGAGACTAGCATTATTGAGTATTTAATCGATGGAAGTTGCTTCATTTCTCCTCGTACAATTAGCTGGCGTTATGATCCATTATGCTTGCTCATTACGCCCTAGGGCATAATGAGTGTATTCATAGCAACCGTATCTAAGACAAAATCAACGAATAATATACAAGTGACAAATAAAATAATATAGCTCACGAAAACGCCTAGAAACTCTGTCGTTGTAATCCAGTTGGACACATATTTTGACCTAGCTTCCATTCGCTGTCTGGAGTGTGAAGATTATCGACTTCGTTCCAAAAATTCACTTGAGGTAAGCATACCGTTGACAAATATTTTGTTGTTGATTTTTCACGATGGATCTAGCCGAATTCATGATATTTATTCACATCGTTTGCAGAAAAGCGCTAGACTTCTGAGAATATGATATGGGTCTTCAATTTTGAATGACCAAAGTAGTAATTCAATTGTTTCTAGGGCTGTAGAGTAGTCTTGGAAGATCTGTGATATATTTGGGATGAATACGTAATCCAGAGATCAGTCCCAGTATCTAGTCCGATTCGAGATTGAAATTGTTAATCCATCGAGACTATCGTGCACTGTCGAGTGCAGGTGGTGCCGAACTTTCGACTTTCATCGAGGGATCCATTTTTATGACTTGTTTACGATGAGCTCAGATTTTTTTATAACTTAGTTTTAAATTTTTTTCAAAACTCATTCTCATTTGAATATCTCATTTTTCACATGAACCATAACAAATTTTTTTTCTTTTAAATATATATAATTTGCGATGAAGAAAGTTATGAAATGATAACAAAATCAATTTGACATTTCATCTTCAATTTGTTTCATGGTGTGGTTTTAAATTTGATATAAATCAGTTTTTACTCAAATATCTTGTTTTTCCAGAAAATGGCAAGATTAAGTTCTGTCGAGTTACTAGAAAAAACTATCTTTAATTTTTTACATTAGTATCCCCAAACCAAAATACTCCCCGTCAAAAGATATTATTCCATCATTCTTATTATGTTACAACCTATTTATTATAATTTTTTTATCAATATTTTCATGATGACCATCTATAATATGGTCAATAATCTGCCAGTGTGATTATATATATATATATATATATATATATATATATATATACATATATATATATATATATATATATATATATATATATACATATATATATATATATATATATATATATATATATATATATATATATATATATATATATATATATATATATATATATATATATATATATATATATATATATATATATATATATTTGTGTGTGTGGTGTGTGTGTGTGTGTGTGTGTGTGTGTGTGTGTGAATATATTATTGCAAAATTAAAAAACTTCTACTTAAACTGTAGCAGGCTGTCATCATCCAAAGTTTTCTTGTTAGGAGAAACAAAAAGCTTTCATGGTGTTTCAGTGAAACAGGAAGCAGTAAAATACAAAGAGGAGAAAACCTGAGCAGCACAGCTCCGTTAGTGAGGGAGGAAATATTCTTCACAAACGGGTTTTTTTAGCTCCAAATTATTAAACACGCGTTTCGGCCTCTTTGGTCCTCATCAGAATGGCAACAGAGAGTCCGAAACACGTGTCAACAGCTGCTTCGACATATATGAGCTAGACCGATTATTTTGACTGTTTCATTTCCCCACGATAAATTTCTTATTTGTGAATATATTTGAATATATATATATATATATATATATATATATATATATATATATATATATATATATATATATATATATATATATATATATATATATATATATATATATATATATAAAAATATAAATATATAAATATATATATATATATATATATATAAATATATATATATATATATATATATATATATATATATATATATATATATATATATATATATATATATATATATATATATATATATATTAGATGCAGAAATTTCAAATGGGATCCTAGAAATAAAGTTAAAAAAATTTACGGAAGATCACATTTCATCGTAACGAGAACAAACAGAAGGTATTTATACTCTTATTAGAGGGCCTCTAATCGCCCAAATGGAGATATTTTTTAAGAGGCCAATTGTGTAATGGAAATGGAAAAGGCTGAAAGTGCCACAAGGTAAAATTTTCAGTATTCAATAAAAACTTCATAAAACTTATAATGTATTTTTTGAAAATCTATAATTTTCATTAGAAACACAAAATATATTTTTATTTGTTTTTTAAGAGTTGTTTTTTTGTTGTACATATATAACTTGATTTTGGACGTGAAAAGCTGAAAGTGCAATCATATCTTTTTTTGGGAAACGATGTAAGTGCCATATCTTGTTAGTTAAAAGGCTGAAAGTCCAGTGCTCATTGCACGTAAAAGATGAATGTTCATAGTGGTTTGAAAAAGTACAATGCAATGGAAAGGCACATTCATCATGGCGGATGGCACTTTCAGCCTTTTCCACTGACAGTCAGCGGGCACTTTCACGGTACTGCTCCTTGCGACTGCTCTAGGAACTTACTAGTAGGCATTTTTCTGGCACTTTCAACCTTCTCTAGGTTATTGGCGATGTCGCTTGCAACACATTCCTTGCAAAAAATCAATTTTTCATTTTTTGGCACTTTCAGCCTTTTTCATTTCCACTACACAATTATGCAATTCCAATTATGCAATATAGTTCCATCATTTAGTATTTTATTTTTATATGAACCAACTCCATAAATCAGATATATTATTTTTAAAACGCTAATACGAAGTCATTAATGATTCGGTAGCATTTTCATTATATCAAATAGAAACTGCAAACTACTGTCGTCAAGGGTATATTCACTTATCAATACGCAGTAGTTATGCAAAATTCACGGATTCTATTGGCTTATTCATAGATGAGTTATATAATCAAATTAACTTTCACCATGTATTACTGAACATCTATATAATATGTGAAGAGAAAACTTTTCACTTCTTTTCACGCAAACTACGCTCAAAGAATGATTGGGAATTTTGCATAGTTGCAGTTTATATAAAGAAGGAGGTCTAAAACTTACTTTATATATAATATATATTACTCATGTATTAAAATAAATTTTTGAAAAAAAATTAGTTCCGTAGAAAGACTGATCCGGCGTATTCGCCATTTTACGTTCATATGTCGAATATGTAATATTCATACATAAAAATTTGAAGAAGTACGTAGTAATCTGCCAGGTTGACAAATTTGTTTCGAATTCTTAGTTAAGTATAGTAGAATCATAAAACTAACCTATAGAGCAATAAAAGAGTAAATCTGTGACAAAAATAGTAGCTGGATACCACTTGTGCCCCTACACGAAAAACATGCCGTACCTACTTACATTTTGCAATGTTTTGGACACGCAAATATCAATCATTGATTTTGTTGAGTGCAAGAAATCGTGTGTATTAGATGTTCGATAATATGAATAAAAGGAGCGATGAACCAATCAGTTTATCGTTAACGGATAAAAACCGGAAAAATATGCTCCCATGAAGTATCTATCAAGATGTTTTATATGTGCTACAACTTCAAAAACGAGGGATTTTTGAAAAAACGATGATTATTACAACTTTTCTTCAGAATGATGGTCCTATCAAGTCGATTTTGCGCTCATTTTTTCTGTATGTATACTAATTTTCTACAATTCGTCTGTTTGAGGCAACGAGACAAACACTAGAAAAACACGATTTTCTGCTCCTGAATGATCATGAAAATTTTGGATTGTTTGGGCCGATGCATGATGTAAATTAATAAACATATTAAAATAATGATTTAAAGAAAAAATTCATATATTTATTATAATATGCATAACATCTTCAGAAGCATAATGCAAAATATATATATAGAAATAAATAGATGACAAATTGTGGAGAAAGGATTAGTAGAAGAATGGTTACAAATGATTAGTACAATAGAAAAAACCTCTTATAAACTTTATCAAGAATTTCGGTAATTTTGAAGAGATTCAAAAGGGGGCTGATCAATTTGGCTATTCAATAGGAGACCTGAATGATTGTATTCATTTATCTGTAATGATTCTATTAAATTGAGCATGAGTCCCCTACTGTCAGCATTCAATATTTCAAAGTCGAAATAGAATGTGTGATTTTCTTGGATTAAATGGTTTGTACAATATGAATCCGACTTTTGATTAACAAAACTACCTGAAATTCTGATCTGAAAGCTTCTGAAAGTTCTACCAATGTAAAAGTTATTCCAATCACCACAATCAATTTCATAATCTCCTGATTTATTGTTTTTGTAAACTTTTGCTTCATTGTTTTTTATATGATTTCCAAAGTTAATTCCGGTATGGTATAGAATGTGGATGTAGTGCTTCTATAAAAGTGAATAGAGTGAATTTCTCATGAGAGTGAGGCTGTGATTTTTGATATAATTTTTTGTAAGGCTAATCGCATTTTTGAAAAACTTTTCATTTATCATATTGCCTATTATTATGGGATTATATTCATCATTTACGGCAATTTGTTTAATTATATTTTTCTCGAGGTTGTAATCGATGTTCGAAAACAAAATATTTACTAAACGTTTAGTCGTGTGTATTTTATTCAATGAATATGAAAATTGTTCACTTGTATATTATTTGTTGATTATACCTTAGATCCGGTTGCTCTAAATACTCATTATGCCCTAGGGCGTTATGAGCGGGCATTATGGATCATAACGAACTCTCATTGTACGAGGAGAAATGAAGCAACTTCCATTGATTAAATACTTCATAATCCTTGTCGTATACTACTGGATTTCTCCGGCAATGAATTATTCGCTGCTTTGGCTGCATTTTCTATGATATTCATGGGTCAATTCATTTTCATTTCCATTATTTCTATAATACTACACTAAGAAAGCAGCAATGACATTCACTAAATAAGATGACAAAATATTCACAAACGTCAAAATATCAACAAATGACATGCCTACTATGAGAAGAAAAATGAAAAGTTCAGGAGCAATGACCCGATTTCAAAATCGATTTTTCACCATAATAAATTTTTTTCGTGAAACATAAAATCTTCATTCTTCGGGCCAGAGGCCCTTGGGCCGAATATTACCCTCCAAGCGTAAGGATCTATATAGCGCACTTGGTACATAAATAATTATTATGAACCATTGTTTTAATATGTTTATGAAAAGTCAATAAATAACAGTTTTTTGTCCAAAACATGGCAATATATAAGTACAGTTTGTCTTTCGTGTAATGGCATATCCGGCAACTATTTTTGTCACCATAAACACTCTCTTTCAGTGTATATGCAGAAACGCAATCAGTGTAATCCGTTTTAGTTTTGCACAGTAGATTAAAGTAAACTAATGCTGATCTTGAATCTGAGAATTATCAAGATCTTGTAAACTCTTTTAATGAGATTCAGTATGGAACACTTCAGAACTACCAGCTTCTTATAATTCGTTTTCGAAAGTCACTGCATCAAGAAGTCTTACCAAACTTTACGTCTATCCACGTTTACTCGGTTCATACTTTGTACGTCTGTAAAGTTTCAGTTCCATCTGCTTTCCATGAAAATTTCATGAACGCAACAAGCACCTCGGAAAATCAATATTCACTGAATAATAAATCTTGTATTGTAAGACGTTGAATGGCTCAAATTCATCATGTTATTTGTATTCGATTGTGTTAACAACGTTGAAATTATTCAGTGATCATTTTCAATATTACTACTTATTTTATTATGAAAATAGTTTTTAGCATGAAGTCGAATAAAAATTTAATTATTGAGGTGGAATATACGTAATCAATATTTGCTTGTTTGAATTCTAGGGGAAAATGTGACAGTTAACAACTAAACATGGTATCTCGAGGAGTACATTGAAAATTATGTCGCAGCTATTCAAACCAATTAACTAGTTCTTCCGAAAATAGTATGTACTATATCGAAAGTAAACAGTGACATGCGGTAGATGTTCTTGAATCCCTCTTGTACCTCCAGGACCAAGATGTTTCCGGTTTTTGAATGAATGATTATTTGAGCTAAACAGGCCCAGCGCATGATGATGAACCATGTAACACGTTGTAAAAAATCGCACATTTGGTGTGGAGTGACATAAATATTCGGCGTTTGGCGTTCCTGTTAGATCTGAAGTGAGATGCATATCGGTATTTCCCTCAGAAACTGTGAGGTGGTTATGTGGATTCGGTATCTTTGCCCACTGAAGACCCTGTTAAAGGATAAAATAGACTCTATTTTGTTTCCATCGCGTGTGACATAGATGTCGAATTTTCTAACATTCTCCTTTGAAAGATGAACGAGAATTTTATGTCATCGAGGCCCATGAATTCATCATATATATATATATATATATATATATATATATATATATATATATATATATATATATATATATATATATATATATATATATATATATATATATATACAGTGCTTTCATGATGAAAGGAACAAATTCAAAATTAGGTTTCTATTTCATGTTAAAATCCTCGGACAGGTCGATTAGTATTTTTATTTGGGCATTTTTCGCAATAAAAATTTTGTATACAGGGTGTCTCATTCAAGAGCTATGGCTTTGTCATTAGTTTTTTTAAAGGTAATACCCTGTATATTATTTCACTTTACAATTCTACGATAAATTCTTATCACTTTTTGTGAACATACCATATGCCTCAACTCGATGGATTGCCAGAAACGGAGATAGTGGGTAATGAGAGGTACGATATGAAAACACACAAATGTAATTACTAATTTAATTTTTACATATGTTCAATCTGTTGTCCGTTTACTTCGAGACATTTTTGAAGTCGATTCAATGTTTCCCGTTGCACATTTTCAATTACTTCTGGACTGATAAGTCTTATTTCCTGCCTGATTCTCTCTTTTAGATCATCAATATTATTTGGTCTATTCAAATAAACTTTAGACTTCAAATAACCCCATAAGAAAAAATCCAATGGGGTTATGTCCGGTGATCTTGGCGGCCACTCAATCGGACCTCTCCGTCCTATCCATCTGTTGGGAAAAGTTGCATCAAGAAATTGTCGAACAGCGATTGAATAGTGAGGAGGTGCCCCATCTTATTGAAACCATATCTCGTTATTAGGTATGTCAGGATCTTGTGGGTTAGGAAACAAAACAGCTAAAGCCGGAATGAGTTCGAACTGGAGAAAGTTCAAGTAGTCCTCTCCGTTTAGTGTTCCTTCAAAAAAATAGGGACCAACTATACGATTTCGAACAATCGCTGCCCATGTATTAATTTTTTGAGGCCGCTGTGTGTGGCATTCTTGCATCCAATGAGGATTCTCGGTCGCCCAATACCTACAGTTTTGTCTGTTGACGTGGCCATTTAAAGTAAAGGTGGCTTCATCAGAAAAAATTATGTTTGTAATGAAATTTAGATGTTGATTATGAATTTCAAGAATCTGCTCACAAAACTGTACTCTGCGGTCAAAATCGTCTTCTAATAATTCATGTACCAGCTTAATTTTATAGGGATGATACTTATTTACCTTAAGTATTTTATGCACGGACCCTACTGATAAATTGAAATTATTGGAAATTGTAGTAATGGATGTATGAGGGTTATCTGGGTTTCTAGTAGAACGTTCAGCACTGTTTCTTCAGATACTCTCGGTGGTCTTCCTTTAGGTAAATCTCTAACGTGGCCGTATCTCCTGAATTTTGATTCAATTTTGCTGACTGTCGATGTAGTAATTGGCGGACGATCAGGATGATTTTCATTGAATAGATTGCAGACTTCTTCTTGTGAACGCACCCTATCTCCAAAACCAATCATCATAAGTACTTCAATACGTTCTCTCTCAAGTAATTGCATTTTCTCAAACAATGAAGTAGTGTAGTGCCTGGAGCGTTAAAAACGTGAAAACTGCGGACTATACAGCACCAGTGAATGAATTCAGATGGTACATGTGAAATTTCATTCTTCAGATTTAATGACAATGTTTACCTAAATTTTTTTTTGTACTTTTTATCCACATTTTAAATCTCCAGGTGCTCCACTATCTCCGTTATAATCTGGGAATCCATCAAGTTGAGGCATATGGTATGTTCACAAAAAGTGATAAGAATTTATCGTAGAATTGTAAAGTGAAATAATATACAGGGTATTACCTTTAAAAAAACTAATGACAAAGCCATAGCTCTTGAATGAGACACCCTGTATACAAAATTTTTATTGCGAAAATTGCCCAAATAAAAATACTAATCGACCTGTCCGAGGATTTTAACATGAAATAGAAACCTAATTTTTTAATGAATTTGTTCCTTTCATCATGAAAGCACTGTATATATAATTATAGGGTAGTTCCATGTCAAATCAACACACTTTTAATTAAATTTTTACCTAACTATCTCAGATTTCGGTGAGATTTGAAATTAATGAATCATTGTGGATGCTGGAGCTAAGAAAAATACCGAAATTCAAATTTTTATCTCGGACTGTTTCCAAAATATGTCTGCGTGAACTTTCAAAATTTCTGCCAAAAACCGAAAAGTTACTTTTTTGAAATTGCTCTAGTTGAGCTAGAGAGCTGGAAGAGGTGTTATTTTGCAGCATTTTGTTTGCTGCATATATATATATATATATATATATATATATATATATATATATATATATATATATATATATATATATATTCCCATTGATATATGAAATGCCATACGTTATAAGGAAAAAATTTTTGTCAAAATGCAAATTCATATTTTTCCAAAAAGTACATAATTTAAAATTTTCAAAATTATTCTACAAATAGTTAGTACTATTGTCAATCACCTGGCTAAATATAAAAGTGGGGTGGTAATGGCTTCTCTGTAAAAAAAAGTTTAATTGGCACTTGTTTTTCTTTAATAGGCAGTTCTGACCAAATTATAATACCTATATACCCTTAAGAATTATATATTTTGAAAATAATTAGCATTTTATCACATAAAATATTCAACATAAGATATGGAAAAGTGTAAATATTAGTAACCTACTCTTAGCTTTACATCTTTATTTTATTTTGTTCGTATTTTATATTTTTAATTCTATGTTATCTTTATGTGTGGTATGCCATAAGCTGAATAAATAAATAAATAGTAATCACCTGGCGAAATTAAAATATCCAGGATGATGATGAGTTTCATTGTTGAAAGAAATTAATGACATGATGCTCATTTTTATTATAAAAGCTAGCCTGTATAGTTGAATTTAACAGAATAGGTACCTTGGCAAAATCAATTAACGAAAAGAAGAGAACAAGTGATAATGACTCGACTACGCCTAGGACACACTAAGCTCACACATGAATACTTGCTTTCTAGACAAAATGAACCAACTTGTGATATGTGCGGAGCTCAACTAACAGTGAAACATATTATAGTGCAGTGCCCTTTACTCCAAATTCAAAGAGACACATATAACATTTCCTCTAACTTAAAAGAAATGTTACTTTATAGTAACAGTAACAAAATCATTGTATTTTTGCAAAACTTAGATTTAATTAGGAAATTATAAATATTATGTATCAACTCCACCGCCTATAATCCAAAGGGTTAGTGCGGTTATTTGAAATAAAAAAAAAAAAAAAAATAACTTTTGAACAATTACATACAATACACAAATCCCTAAAAAAAAAATTCTGGGATTTTCGAGAATATATTCTTCAATACCTATGCAGTGTTGTGACCCTTCGAAAAAATCAAATGATTTTATTAGAGATAAAAAAAAGCAGAGAAATATCGTGAAAATGCTGAAATTATTTTCACAAATACCTAATAGCTCCATGATACATGATAAATATAGACAAGGCGTGATCAAGCTGTTAAATAATGCTGAAAATGAAGATTCTTCTGCATCAGAGGTAACAGTCCCAAACATACACCCAGAGTGTACTTCAAGCTCAGTGGTTGTTCGAGCAATAAACGTATCCCTTTAAGAACATCTAAGCATTATGCCACATCGAAAGTAAAAAAAAAATCTCATTGATGAAATGTAAAATTTTTTTGTTGCTGCTGATACTTCATCGCCAGATATTGATACAGCCGATATTGAAGAATCTGTTCTCCAAAATCCCAAAAACAAAATTATTTTCAGAGGAAAGCTACTTAGAACTCAATAATTAATTTTTCCTCAGGTAAGTGCGAATTTGTTATTTGTATGTAGTTGTTCAAAAATTATTTTTAATGCCTATTCAGTTAAATTCAGCTATGCAGGCTAGCTTTTATAAAAAATACGAGCTTATGTCATTAAATTCTATCAACAATGAAACTCTTCATCATCCCATCTATTTTCATTTTGTCAAGTGATTAACAGTAGGTTACTGATATTTACAGTTCAACATCATATGTTGAATATTTTATTTCGTAGTTTGTTGTAAGTATTTTGATTTTTGATTTATCTATTTATATCAGTGTTAAATGGTATAAAATGCCAATTTTTTTAAAAGTATATAATTCATAAAGGTAGATAGGTATTATAATTTGGCCAAAACGGCCTATAGAAGAATAACAAATGCCATGTAAACGTTCTTTTAACAATGAAGCCATTGCTACCTCACTTTTATATTTGGCCAGGTGATTGACAATAGTACTAATTATTCGTGGAATTATTTTGAAATTTTTAAATTATGTACTTTTTGGAAAAATATTAAGTCAAAATATGAATTTGCATTTTGACAAAAACTTTTTTCTTATAAAGTATGGCATATCATGAATCGCTAGAAAGAGCATAAAAAATGCTTCAAAATGACACCTGTTTCAGCTTTTTAGCTCAACTAGGGCAGCTCCTAGAGCAATTTCAAAAAAGTAACTTTTCGGTTTTTGGCCGAAATTTGGAAAGTTTACGCAGCCATATTTTGTAAACGGTCTGAGATTCAAATTTGCACTTTGGTATTTTTCTAAGTTCTAGCAGCAACAATTAGTATTCAATTTTCAGCGAAATCTAAGATGGTAAGGCAAAATGGGTGTGTTGATTTGACATGGAATGACCCTATATATATATATATATATATATATATATATATATATATATATATATATATATATATATATATATATATATATATATATATATATATATATATATATATATATATATATATATATATATAGATATATATATATATATATAACTTTTTTCTTAATACGTATGGCATATCATAAATCGCTAGAAAGAGCATAAAAAATGCTTCAAAATGACACCTGTTTCAGCTCTTTAGCTCAACTAGGGCAGCTCCTAGAGCAATTTCAAAAAAGTAACTTTTCGGTTTTAGGCCGAAATTTGGAAAGTTTACGCAGCCATATTTTGGAAACGGTCTGAGATTAAAATTTGAACTTTAGTATTTTTCTAGCATCAACAATTAGTATTAAATTTTCAGCGAAATCTAAGATGGTAAGGCAAAATGGGTGTGTTGATTTGACATGGAATGACCCTATATATATATATATATATATATATATATATATATATATATATATATATATATATATATATATATATATATATATATATGAATCTCTGATTTTCGTGGTTTATTTCACAAGCAAAGGGATATTCTTCTTCAAAATTGAATAAATATGTTCACCCAATGACAGGAAACTGAATGAAAAAAACTAAGTAGCCAGGAAACATAACAAAAATACACGAATTGACAAGCGGCAAAATAAACTATGGTTTCTCAAATCACGCTTCAATTGCAAATCGAAATAAAAATTAGAAACTAATATATTTCATTCAGAAAAAAGTGCATCGCACACCGAAGCAGGTTGATATGCTACTCAAAAGGGATAGTCTCCACAGAGTGCAGCTCAGTTGAGAAAAAGAGTTGAAACCCACAAAGAATTATATTTCAAAGTAGACTCAATGCAGGTTCGAAATTTAAACTCTCTTATTCAATCTGTTAAAGCTGTGAAGTTGCGCAAATTTTAAAAAACGAATAAAAATGTATTCGTAATAATAGCTTCATTAAGAAGAAGGTACCTAAATTCCTATAGTTTCGTTCCGCCTGGAAGAAAACACTAGGTACCAAATTTCAGTTTGTTTGGTTTGAATGAAGTAGCTGGAAATGCTGATATACCGAGGAAAATATATATATATATATATATATATATATATATATATATATATATATATATATATATATATATATATATATATATATATATATATATATATATATGAATATAAGACATATACAAAAAAGTTGAAGAAATTCACCCATGTTTTTCAAGTTTGGTTTTTCCTCGAAATTAGTGGGTACCAAATACTAAATTTTCGCCCATTTGGTTTATTGGAAACCGCTGGAGATGCCAGTGTGTACCATGAAAAATATATATATGAAAACAAGAAATCTTAGTTGAAATGGTAGCAGAGAGAGAATGTTACCTAAATTCTGACAGCTTTGTTCTGCCTGAAAAGAATCCCTGATTCC